>JAQQSW010004031.1:0-14539 GCA_028646575.1 Pseudocheirus occidentalis
GGGAGGGGCCTTACAGTGGGATCAATGTTCTGGGCTGGGTGGTAGGGGCAAAAAGGGGAGAAAATTTGTAACTCAAAACCTTGTGGAAATGAATGATGCAACCAAGAAAATAAATTAAAATTAAAAAAAAATTATCTGGCTTCTTGAGATGTCAAGTAGTTTGCCCAGGGTCACAGAGTTATTATATGACAAGGGTAGGATTTGAATCCCAGTCTTCAGGACTTTTTATTTCAATATTGCCTCTCATGGGGAAGGTTGTTGACATTTAAATTAGGCAAACCAGGGAAATCTCAGGCAGTTAGGTGGCACAGTAGATAGAATGCTGGGCCTGGAGTCAGGAACACCTATCTTCTTGAGTTCAAATCTGGCCACAGACACTTATTAACTGTGTGACCCTGGCCAAGTCACTTAACCCTGTTTGCCTCTGTTCCTTATTTGTAGAATGGACTGGAGAAGGAAATGGCAACCCACTCTAGTATCTTTGCCAAGAAAACCCCAAATGAGGTCACGAAGAGTCGGCCACAACTGAGCAACAACAACAAAACAAAGGAAAATCTGGGTGAACAGATGTACTGATGGAATAAAAAAATTATGATCATGAGAAAACCCATTTGAATGAGACCAAACATTGACATGGTAGATTATTTATTCTGACACTACTACACAAAACATTTGCAGCAAAGAGCATATCAGAACCAAGCTTACAAGTACTCATTAGGGATTATTTCTCTGTATCAGGAAGAATTCAAAACACTAAAGACCCTAAGCCGTGGTAAAGTCATCCTTTTAACTCAGGTGATAAAAAGTACCGTTGGCTTATGTGTCACTGAGTTTGTGAAAATACGAATCTCTGGCTTTGAGGCTTTGAAAAATTAGCTATAATATTACAGCCAAACAAATCCATCAATTGGCTTTAGTGGTGGGTGGTTTGTCCACCAGCTGCTTCTCTCCTTTTCTTTCCTGACTTGAGACAGCTGTAATTTAAAATGTGGATTAGCCCTGAAATCCATGTAGTTGGAACGATGGATGATGGCTACACTTCTGGGAAAGGTTATTGTGAAATCGCCTGATTCATGGAGTACTGCAACTAACGTTGCTGAAAGAAATGGTACATACTGGGAACGAGTGACAGCTGATCTACAAATAGATGGCCTTGGAATGTAAACATCAGTGGGGGGAATTCATTAAGTGCCTGTTAAAGGCTTTTGATTTAACTCTGTCAATCTTTTTATAAAATCAGATTTCCTTTTCAAATAAACTCAAATGACAAATGATAATTATCTGCAAGGAAAGTGGTATGATAAATACGAAGGCACATTATGCTGTTCCTCTATTTTAAAATATAATCTGCTCAGACTTCTGATGGCTTGTTGTTTCATAAAATCCTCATCATTTTCCCATCAATATTTCATCTCCTGGGAGCTGGTGTAATGAGGAGCTCAACAACTCAGGAAGATGACACAGCAATGACGTATCACAACGGGGTGTCTTAGAGTTGGGGCAGCTACAAATAACCTTGCTAAGTGCCGATGTTGGGAAGTCATGATCTACTTTAAAATGAAATCATAATTGTTGTTATTATTGTTATTTTGAAATTCATTATTATTATTATCAATGTCTAAAACTCAGATTAGTTGATGAAGGATTTCTTGTGTGTCTAGCAAATATTCTAGGACTTTTAATATTCTGGATCATTTGATAATTATTACTATAAAAACATTCATGACTTTCAAACACATGAGTGGTTTTATGTATTGAGATGGTTATTTAATATTTCATTGCTTAAATTTTTGTGGGGGTACTTTCTTAAAGTAAGTTAGAGGCTAGAGAATGAGAGGGAAACTAAAAAGAATTGTGTCTTTACTTAACACAATCTCTAAACCCAGTTGTCTGGTCCTAATTTTTTGACTGCCTTGTAGTACCCCAAGCCATGGGAATCTCTCTCATTTAGAGCTTTCCCGTCTATGATATGGCTGTACTAGGTCAGATGAACCCCAAGGTCCCTTTCTTGTAGGATTCTAGAAAAAGTAAAGATATAATTTTGTAAAATTAACTTCATATCAACAAAATTAGCAATAAACTCTGGGGAAGAGTTACTTGTAATTTTGTAGGAAAAAAACTCTTGTACCAACCCAATTGTGAATGCAAGATAATTTACAATAGTTTATTAAGAAAATGCCCTAAAATTAATATGTCTACATTATTGAATATTTAACTTACAAAAACAGTTTAAAATTTATTTTTAAAATTAAAGTATGAACTTCCTTATTTATCTTTGGCTCCTTCTGAATTTGCTTCTGCTCTCTTCTAGGTATTAAAAGGTTGCATTGATGAGACTAGTGAACAATACAGAGTTCACCATGGCCAAAGGTGACCCCAAGAAACCGAAGGGCAAGATGTCTGCTTTTACCTTCTTTGTGCAAACTTGCTGGGAAGAGCATAAGAAGAAGAATGCAGAGGTTCCTGTTGACTTTGTGGAGTTTTCTAAAAATTGTTTGGAGAGGTAGAAGAGTATGTTGGGGAAAGATAAATTCAAATTTGATGAGGTGGCCAAAGCTGATAAGGTAGGATGTGATAGAGAAATGAGACTATGGACCACCCATGGAAGGGTGGCAAAAAGAAGAAGGATTCTAATGCACCCAAATGACCATCGTTCGGCTTCTTCCTGTTCTGTTCAGAATTTCATCCCTAGATTAAGTCTACAAACCCTGGCATATCCATAGGGGATGTGACTAAGAAGCTTGGTGAAATGTGGAACAATCTGAGTGACAATGAGAAACAACCTTATAATAATAAGGCAGCCAAACTGAAGGAAAGATACAAGAAAGATGTTGCAGATTATAAATCGAAAGAGAAGTTCAATGGAGCAAATTGGGCAGAAAAAGGGAGGAAGAGGAGGAAGAGGATGATGATGAAGAAGATGAAGAGTGAAACTATACCATATTCTGTCTCCATGTGAATACTATAGAGTAGGGGAAACACCTTTAAATGAAACACCTCTCCTTTGTGGTGTTCATTGCCCTCATTAGGCTTCATTGGCTTCTGATCACATACCTTCTTAAACGTGCTTCTAGACAGACATTGTAACTGGTTTACATGAAGTAGCTATGGGTATGTTGGAGCACCCAGAGACTGTATCAAAGTTGTACATAATTCCAAACATTTCTAGAAATAGAAAGACCTTCTCTTGTTCTCCTCACTCTGTGCACTTTTGTTGTTGGTATAAAACAAAAGCATTTACAAATGTTTTCAGGTTTTTAAAAAAATTTTAAGGCAGTGTTTAACTATGGTTATTGGCTAGAAAATTCTGGGTTACAAACTCCATATCTATAGTTTGTAAAAACAACAAAAAACCCAATACCCCTAGACAGATTCTTGTGGGGCTTGGAGGGGGCATGAGGCTCATCTGCCTTTCCTAGGGGCCTGCAGCCCAAAGCCTATACCATGAGGGTAGATTGTAGATACACTGCAGTGGGTGTCCATTTAACTTAAAGGTTGTCTTTCTGTATATATAGTGAAATAGCACCCCACTTCCATTTTTTGGTGTCACAAGGGGGGGGAATCAGCTGGCATAAGAAAAGTGTCTGGATTTTTGGTTTTCTTTTTAGTTGAAGTGCAGTAGTTTTATATTGAAACGGTAGAGTTCTGCCTTGTTATCAGTCAAACAGAAAGCCAGGGCAAGGGAAAAAACTAACAACAAAAACGTCTGTTCTTAAACACAATTTGGAGCCTTTCAGGGTTTTTTTTGTATGTTTAGAATGCTGGAATGTCTTTGAAGTAAAATAAACAGTATTAGACTTAAAAAATGTTTCATTGATGTTGTTTTCTTTCTTTTTGCTTGACTATCATGACCTTTGAACTTCTTTTTCTATGTCACTGAAGATATACCTGGTAATAAAGAAGTACAGTCAAATAAAATAAACCTACATATCAAAAATAGGCTTGAGCAAAGATTTGTTTTGGTAGCAACAGAATAGCTCATAGAAGGTGGAGAAGAAAGAGAAGGAAGGAAGGAAGGAGGAGGAGGACGAGGAGGAGGAGAAGGAGAAGGAGGAGGAGGAGGAGGAGGAGGAGGAAGAGGAAAAGGAGAAGGAGGAGGAGAAAGAGGAGGAAGACGAAGAACAGGAGGAGGAGGAGGAGGAAAGGGGAAATGTATAAAGTAAGTAGTTTCTCAATAACAGAATGCCAGTTCCTAGAGGGCAAAGGCTATTTGTTTTTTGTTCATTTACCCGTAGCACCTAGAACAGTGCTGGCATTTAGAACGTGATGAATAAATGCGTGCTGACTCATGGATAACAGCTCCACGAGACAGGCAGTTTAAGCATCATTATTCCTATTTTCTCAGATGAGGAAACTGAGACCAAGAAAAGTTAAACAATTTTCCCAGACTCATAGAATAAGTGCCAGATCTGGGACCGAGGAAAGCCAGGCCTCCTGACCCCAGGTCTAGGACCCTTCTATCTCCTGTGTCTCCAAGATGAATTGAGCAGAGCCTTCCATTTGAGACATCTATGCTACCCTCTCCTCCTTCAAATTTCTTCGTAACTCATCAACTTGTCTTTCAACACCATAAACAAATGGTTGTTTTCAGTAAGGACTTCCTGTGTATATAATTGTTTCTGGTAAAATTGTTTTTCACGTCTTTGTCCTATTAAGTGTCATTGATATGTCTTCAAACAGAATATTCAGGACTGTGATGTTATAATCCAGATGTGTTGGTTCTGCTGTCATGGAAGGAGAAATAGTTTGTTATAAAAATCTTCGTTTTTCATCTTTTGGTAGTCCTTCTTCCAAATTCATCCTTAAATGTTCTCAGATGATCCAACTTGATTGAATCTCTTGCCAAGCTTTTTGTGAGCTTTTCTCCTCCCCTTCTTCCCCCTCCATTATCATTTATGAAGTGATGCTACTCATAATCTTCATTCATTCTTCCTTTTTTTAGTCCCAAACTGATTTTTACTGGTATTGAGAACTTCCAGTATGGAAACTCCATGTCCTTTATTTACCCTTCTCCCCACTATAGATCAGCCACTGCTCTACAATTTATTTTAGAGAGTTGTTTGGGAACACTGAGAAATTAAGTGACTTGTCTAAAATCAAACATCTGCTTTGTATCAGAGCTGTGACTTGAACTCTGTTTAACTGACTCCACACTGTCTCTACCCACTATACAATACTACTTTTGTCTTCCTCCATACAATTTAAAAAATGAGTTTATATTATACCCTGATATTATTCTTAGCTGCCACACCTCTCCCTTTGGCAGGGAGAGAAGTATTAGCTGATTAAATGGTTTTTTTTTTACCCTCTTGGCCTCTTTATTGTAGTGATGGTTTTCATTGGTTATACTTCCCTAAGGAATGATGATGGACTTTTCCATGTTTGTTCTCCAAGTAATGAGAATAACAGTCTTTATAAAGCACTTTAAAGATTATAAAGCATTTAAAATGTTATTTCAGGTTTACAATGATCTTATGAAATAGGTACCATAGATAATATCACCCTGATTTTTAGATATAAGAAGACTAAGGCTCAGAAAGGTTGCCTGATTTGCTCACATATCTAGTAACTATTGTAGATAGGAATCAAACTCAAGTTTTCCTGAGCCCAAATCCTCCTATCTATTTTGCCTCACTGAATCTTTAAATAGTTGAGGTTGGGGCATTTTAATTACATGGCATATCACATATTCTCAGTTTTACTTTTAATTCTAATCTGATTTTGATATTTGCTTTGACAAATTGATGGCTTAAATGTACACAGAAAAGTCATCTGAAACTAATTCCCACAGTAGTAATTAGTCATTTCCTTTTATGAATGAATGAATGAATGAATGAATGAATGGCAAAGAATCTATTTAGTGCTAATTATATGCTGAGCACTGTGCTAAGTATTGAGGATACAAATAAAATATGAGAAAGTCCTTCCTCCCAAGGAGTTCACATTCTAATTTGGGAAGGCAACAGATTGGGGTGCATGTGGGCATGGGTGTGTGTATGGGGGGGTTCAGCAGCAGGGTGGATTGAAAAGTCTACATGCTTTTTATTTATATTTGCTGTTCATGTTCTTCTGGTTCTGCTTACTTCACTTTCCTTCTTCATACAAGTCTTCTCATGCTTCTCTGAATTTGTCAGAACTGTCATTTCTTACAGTAAACTAATATTTCATTACATCCACATAGTACAATTTGTTCAGTTATTCTCCAATCAGTGCTTCCACTTTGTTTTAGGCTTTTCCAATTAAAATAAATGCCTCTAAGTATATACACACGTACATATAAACAACATTTATGTAAGTATGCATCTATATATCTACTTATATGTAAATATGTACTTATACATATACAAATAATTATTTAATTCTCACAATGTGTCATACACTATACCAGAAAACCTTTCATTCAGTCTTCTATCTCCTTGGGGTGTATTCCCAAATGGATATCTGGGTCAAACAAGGTAGTCTTTTGTGTAAACACATTATGAGTACTGCATTGTCAATGACAATGTTTATGATGAAAAGATGTTTCTTCCTGCTTTTGGATAAGATTCATGCTGCCAATTCCTTTATTAGCTTCACCAAGGAGAGTATTTGAGACATCTTTCCATTTACCATTTATTTCCTTTTGTCTTTTCATTTAATTTTTAGGGGGAATGTCAATTGATATGACTTAGTGCCTGCAGTAATATTGTAACTCACTGGTCTTTGGAGTAGGATCTCAGTTTTAGGGTGCCAACATTTATGATACTGTTTATTGAGGGATTCTTAGCATCATATGCCCCCTTAAAATTGTTTCAATTTTCCTCTATCAATCCAATCTTTATTGAGTTGTAGTGAGATTCAAATGTGATAATATATCAGAAGTACTTTTTGAATGATATTGAAAGGTCTGCTTTTATTGTTATTTTTGCTTTTACCCTCCATAATTCCTTCCTTTGACCAATGTAGGAAGGGGTAGATATAAGAGGCACAGGGGCTTGTGGTTATGGTAGTGGCTACTGGGAGAAAACCATTCTTCCCCTCTTCCCCAACTCCCCTCAGCCTTGATATTTACACACACACACACACACACACACACACACACATACTTACAGGTATATATGTGTGTGTAAATAGACATATATAATTACTAGTATGACTATATTTATGGGTATATGTGTATATGTATATGTATTTGTGTATCCACACATCCACCTTTTTCTGTATCTATCCATTTAAGAATCTACATACCCTTACTCATACATAAATATATATTTATATTTACTTATTGATACATATGTGTATATATGTGTTTTTATTAGTATACAAACACACACATTCACACAAACATACATAAATTGATATTGGGAACATCTATCAGTATATTTCCTCCAACAATATAGAGTGCAACCCTTCTATGAACTCATAGTCATCCTTCAAGAATTTCTGTAGCCAAAACATTTGCCATCTGTTACCCAGCTGGTGATGAGGCTCTCCAAACTGTTAGCCTGGCCCTTGGATGACAGACATACAGACTGCCATCAGGCCCACAGCCAGAACCTTTCTGCCTTGGTCATTATAGTCCAGGCTTCCATTTTCAGTAAATCTTCATACTGGGGAGAAGCTGTGGGGACAGAGCCTGAAGTCTTAGGTTTTATAAGTCTGAAGATTATAGATTTGGAGCTAGAAAGGACCTAGAGACATTCTAGCTAAACTTCTTCATTTTACATATGAGGAAACTCAGTCACAGAGAGAGGGAAAAACTGAGAAAACAGAGAAATCTCAAAGGCTTGGAATCTATAGCTAAAAAACTTGAGTTTGAATTCTAGCTCTACCATTTACAATCTATATGAGACTTGGAGAAGTCACTTTACTCTTTGGGTCTCAGTTTACTCATCTGTAAAATGTTAGGGTTACTAGATGATCTCTAAGGCCACATCCAGTTCTAAATTTATGTTCCCATAATCCTACACTCATGTGGTTTTGGGGAAAAGGTAGATTTGCCTGGTAGGGGAGCTTTATGGAAATGGGATCCTGAGGGATGAGGTGAGATTGACTGAAGGAGCAGAGCTATAGATATAGGACTATGGGGGACAGGATTGAAAATGCTGGCTGTGGAATCACTCTGGGTTGAACATATGCACCCCTTTCCCTGAGTTTCATGTTCTGAGGAAGACATCTGTTGACTCTCCCCTAAGTATGGCTCTGCATCTATGGTCTCCATGATTACCAATGATAATATGAGATTAGAGATTATCAAACTGACCATTAGATTAGGTGGGAAGAAGAGAGAAAGGGTGCTGAGAAAGAGGAGCATGAAGAAAACTTTTTCCTTAGTTACCACTGATCATGGGGTTTGGAGGTTTTATTGATATAAAGAGTCCTGTCTTGGGAGAAGTGCCTAAAGTGATCAAGGCTCATTTTAGTCTCCACACAAAACTAGGGTTCCATCATGGAACTCTTTTTTGCTTGGGGGCAAGAAGGAGCAAGAATATTAAATGTAGAGAAGACTTTATTGAATATGAAACAATGCCATGAATTAGAGATTCAGGTTTCTTGCTTCTCTCTCTATCTCTCTCTTTCATATAGCAGGCATTCATTGCTTTAGGTTGGCGAGGGTCAGAACAGGGGAAAAAACCAGAGCTATGTATTTGAAGATCAGTTTGAAAGACCTAATGATATTTAGCTTGGGGAAAGACTACTGGGTTGGGAGCACGGTAGATTTTTTCAAGTATGTGAAAGACTGACATGTGAAGAGGGGTTAGACTTTCTCTTCTTGCTCTCAGATGACAAAATTATAAGTTGTGGGACAATTGGAAAGTGGGGGATTTTATACTCTCTGAGTGATGCCAAAACCAAGGGTTGGAGAGTAAACATTTCAATCAATCATCTAAATATTTTTGTCTCTGTCTACAGGATGTCAAACATCTGGATATTTGGAAATGCCTGGATGGCTGTTTGGAAAAGTCCAGATGTTGGGTGTCATGTAGAAAGAACATCATGATGATTGACTGAAATTTGTGGTTTTCACCTGCATTCCCAGGCATCAGGGCCTTCTAGGACTAACATTCTATGACTGTGAAAACTGGCCGAAGAAAAGTCCCATACAACTTTTACTACATGCTGTCATTGTGAAATCATATTTATGTTTTGGGGGCATTGCATGATTGGGTGGGGTTTCATTTTTGGAGGGATAGGTATCTTGGCAGCTATCCAAGATGTTTCACATAACTGTAGCATCTCAAATCAATGATTCCAGTTCAGACAGGATAAGAATTCCCTCTACATCACATCTTACAAATGATCCAGTGTTTGATTGAAGGGCTCCTACAAGGAGAATGTTGCTATGCCCCACAGCAGTTTACTTCCATTTTGGGCCAGCTCTAATCCCATGGAAATTTTCCTGATATCAAGCCTAGGTCTGCCCTTCTGTAACCTCTGTAACTTTACATTCTTCCTTTTGGAGAAAGAGACAAAGTCCACATGACATCTGCTCAAATACTTGTATACTTACTTATTAGCTATGTGCCCCTGGGCAAATCACAACCTCTCTCAGTCTCCATTTCCTCATCTGTAAAATGGATGATAATAATATTTACTTTCCAGGGTTGTTGTGCAAATAAAGTGAGATAATATTTGTAAAGAACTTTGTAAATCCCTACAGAAATTATATAAATGCTAGTTGTTCTTTGAATCGATGTTTCCTCATTTGTATTCTTTTATTAGTCTTTTATTATTCTTTTTGAGTCTTTTATTCTCCTATCCCTTGTTGCCTCAACTGATCCTTATTTGGTTTGAACTCAAGGCCCTTTGCCAACCTAGTCACTCTACTCTGGATTATCTGAATTACTCCAGAATGCAGGAATCTCACCTCCCTAGCTGGGGTCCCTCCACCTCTCTTAGTATAGTCCAAGATCTCATTAGTTTTCTAGGCTGACCCCTCATACTGCTGACTTATATCAAGATTTAAATTCACTAAAACCCTTAGGTATTTTTCACTTGAAAAGTGGAGCTGAGTTCATACCATAACCCAGTAAATTTCAAATTTGTGCAATTGGTTATTATCGAAAATGGGCTTCAACATATCTGAGTCTTTCAAGAGAGTGTATTTGTATTAGAAAACTTCTGATTTCCAGAGGATTAGGGAATGAGGAAAGAAAATGAATCTGTATCAGGATCTTGATCTGTACCAGATGGAAAAAAATATCTAAAGAACAGATCATTGCTGTCCTGTAAACACACTGATGAAATAAATGTGAGTTTAAGCCTATTACATCATTGACCCTGAAGTGAAACTTGGAAAGATGGTAGTATTTCCTTTGGGCATGGTGATATTATGGGGCCAGGGAATTCCAATTGCTTCCCATGTTTCATTCCATTCATTCCATTGAGGTGAGAGATCACTGCTTTTTCTACCCCCTCAGGGTTGAGGACAGTCCCAAGATATGAGTCTAGTCCAAATCAATCAATCAATCAATCAATCAATCAATAAGGATTTAGCAGACACAAACTATGTGCAGGACACTGTGCTATATAGTAGATGTTGTATATACAGAGAGGAAAGTGAAAACAACTTCTGTCTTCAAAGTGCTTATAATCTACTGGAGAAAACAATGTGTATGTACATAGGCATATCCTGACTACAATCAAGATAGATACAAGATAAGCTTTTTTTATGGGGGTGGGGAGCACTCATAGTTAGAATCATAAAGAAAGGTCTCATGTGGGACATGGCACTTGAACTGAGTTTTGAAGAAGGCTGGAGATTCTAGGAAATGGAAGAGGAAGAAGAAGAATATGCATTCCAGGTAGGGCTGGGGTGAGCAGCTAGTACAAAGTCAGGGAGACAGGGAATGGAGTGTCTTGTATGGAAAACAGGAAGATGGACAGTTTGATGGGACCACATGGGTTGTGAAGGGGAATAATATATAATGCTGCTGATACTGCTGCTGCTGATAATGGTAATGGAATAGGACCTATGCTTTCATTTAATTTTTTTAGCTGAGGAAATTCTACCAATTGAGATAGCTCTTTTCTCTGAAATTTAGAGTCTTAGACACTTGTCTAGAGCAGAAGTGTCAAATATGGCCCTAGGGTCCATTGTGGTCTGTAACACTTGACTATAGCCCAAATCAGGTTAAAAGTAATTGGGACATATTTAGCAAAATAAATAAAAACATAATAGAACATAGATAATGTCAACATGTGGTTTTCTAATACGCAGCCTACAAGGATCCTTCAGCCACCCCCTTGACTTGAGTTTAACCCCACTGAGAGCTTGTGACTTGCCATGGATCACAGAGCCAATGTGGATCAGAAGTGGGACCCGAGGCTACTCCTTCCTCACTCTGAGGCTGGATCTCTCTTCTCTGTGCCCTTGCTGCCTCTTAATAACAACATTGACAACAATGGCAATAAATAATGATGATAATGATAATAACTTCATATTAATATACTGCTTCAAGGTTTGCAAAGCATTTTACAAAAGTCATCACACTTGATCTTAAAAATAATAACTTAACCCTATGAGGCATGCACTGTTATTTTCATTTATAGATGAGGAAACTGGGACAGAGAGAGGAGGAGTATGAGAAAGGTTGAAAACATGGGTTAGAAATGGGTTATAAAAAGCTTTGAAAGTCAAACATAAGCATTTAGATTTGATTCTGGGGGTGAGAGGGAGTCACTGCCATTTATTTGGAAAGGAGACAACCAAGTTAGAGCTAAAATGCAGGTAGTCTTGTCTGACTCTTAAGGGTAGTGTCCCTGATTCTCATGTCCCAATATACCGAAAATATCAAGGATCTTGCAAGTACAGACCTCCCAAGTTCATGATGGCATTTATTAGGATTAATAGAGTGAGTTGCAGAGAACTCTTAAATAGTTGGAAGATCCTGGATAGTTCTCTAAGATGATGTAATCCTTGCAAAGAAGGTGCAAACCTCCATTAGTAGGGGAATTTTCCTAATCTGGGAGTTCTCTTTACCAATGTCTCTGGAATCACAGAATATGATAACTAGGTGGAACCTTGGAGATCATCTCATTCATCCCATTTATTTTATAGGTAAATGTGTCCCTACACAGCTAGTCCTAGAATCTTCCTGACTTTGAGTTAGAAATTATTCACAGGAATGCTTTGCCTCCTCCCCAGCGAATCTCCTTTTTGAAGACCAGTTTATATGTATCATATAACCTCATAGTAATAGTAAGAACGAGAAACAATGTTTGTAAAATAGAAAGCATTGTGATATTAAGAGGTAACAATGACAGAGCACAGATATACATCAAACATCATCACTTCTGTGCTACCTCCTGCCTTGGTGCTGACTCCCAGGCCCTCTGGTGACTATGACTCTGAGAGCTGAGTCTTCAGGAGAGAGGAACCCAGTATGGCCCATCTTGGTCTTCGGAGGCAGTGGTAGGTAGGAAGCACAGATTAGCACAGATGAATGTAGAAAGTGTTGTGTCTTGATGTTTCTGTTGCCATCACTGGTTATACCAGAATATAAGAAATCTGTCCATTCTATGACCATGAGGAAATGTATGATCTCCAAGGATGGAAAAAAATAACCTTATTGAGTCCTGAAGCTACCTCTGTGTGGCTATTTAACAAACAGTCCCTCAAACAGAAAGGGATCTCCAAGTCCCTAAAACGACACCATTTTTCTTCCTCTTGCACTAGTCTTTTCCTCAATGCTTTTAAAAAACATTTTTTAGAAGTTCTTTTGACAAGTTTTGCTTTTATGAAAACATTCTATTAAAATGTTTATATTTTATTTGACATTTTATTAAAGTGTTTATTAAAAACATTTCTAGATTGCTCTCCCTCCCCCAAGTACTGGAGAACTCTCTTGTAACAAAGTAAATTAATCACACAAAACTAATAGTACAGTTACCTCTTCTGAAAGTGCATGCAACATTCCACATCTTTAGTACCCTTGACCTCTCTATTTTTGTGTTTTTAAATTTATTTTTTGTATTCATTTATTTACTTTCTTGTTTACATCATTAATTTCCATGAGATTTTGAGTTACAAATTTTCTCCTCATCTTTCCCCTACACAACACCTCAAAACAGCCTTCCCTAATTTGCTCTCTCCTATGTCCTTCCCCCTTGCCCCTCTGACTTTCCCGTAAGGCAGGATGGATCTCCCTACCACAGTGCCTGTATATCTTAATTCCCAGTTGGATGTAGTTAATAATAATAATAATAATAATATAATAATACATATACATACATATTTTTAACATTTGATTATAGAACTTTCAATTCTAGATTCTTTCCCTTCCTCTCTCATCTCCCACCCCCAAAGGAAGGATGAGCAATTCAAAACAGGTTGTACATGTGTAATTACGCAGAACATCTCCAGTGGGCATATTGTGAGAGACTGATTATATGTCCTTCCTTCCTGTCCTACCCCTTTCCCCCTTGTTCTATTCTTTACCCTGTCTCTGTCCTTTTATAGAAGTGTGTACTTCCAGCAACCCTCCCCTCCCTTGCCCTCCCCTCTGTCATCCCATCTCTCATCCCCATTCCCCCTACTCTCCTGTGTGGCAAGATACCCAGTTTAGAGTTTATGTCATTCCTTCCCTAAGCCAAATTCAATTACTTGACTTTAAGGTTGACCCTTTCCCTTTTGTCTTCCTGTTCTTCCCTTCCATTGTAACAATTATCCCTAGCCTTTTCTATGTGAGATGATTAACTCCATTCTGTCTCTCTCTGTCTCCTCTCATTCTAATCCTCTCCCACCTCAGAATTTCACCTTTTAGAGTATCATCCTTTCCTATTCAATAGTTCTTGTGCCCTCTATGAACCCCAAAATACACATACTCAAATATGTGTTCATATGCATATGTAAACCCTCCTATATAGACATATATGTATGTATATGTATATATACATTTGCATTTCCTTCACCTATCATCATACTGAGAAAAGTTTCATAAGTTACAATTATCATTTTTCTATGTTGGCATGAAAATAGTTCAACTTTGAAAAATTACTTATGATTTCTTTTCCATGTTTACCTTCTCATACTTCTTGTATTTGAGTGTCAGATTTTCTTTTCAGTTCTGTTTTTTTTTCAGCAAGAATGTTTGAAAGTCCTCCACCTCACTGAATGAGTATATTTTCCCCCGGAACATTATACTCAGTTTTGCTGTGTAGGTGATTCTTGGTTTTAATCCTAGCTTCCTTGATGTCTGAAATTTCATATTCCAGGCCCTTTTATCCCTTAATGTAGAAGCTGCTATATCCTGGGTGGTTCTAATTGTGTTTCCACAGTATTCAAATTGTTTCTTCTTGGCAGCTTGTAATATTTTCTCCTTGATCTGGGGATTCTAGAACCTGGCTATCCTAGAAGTTTTCTTTTGGGGATCTTTTTCAAGAGTGATTGGTGAATTCTTTCAAGTTATATTTTGCCCTCTGGTTCTAAAATATCAGGGCAATTTTCCTTAAGAATTTCTTGAAGGATGCTTTCTAAGTTCTTTTTTTGATCATGGCTTTTGGGTAGTCCAATAACTTTTAAATTGTGTCTCCTGGATCTATTTTCCAGGTCAGTGGT
>JAQQSW010004032.1:0-14539 GCA_028646575.1 Pseudocheirus occidentalis
TGTTTGTGTGGGAGCTGTGGCCCTTTGCTGCTTCTAAGCCGCCATCTTGGCTCTGCCCCCCCCCCCTCACAGAACAATGTTGATGAAAATCTAATCATGGTGACAATTTGGGTAGGGGAATTAAAAAAATACAACTTCTAAGGCTGAATGATGGGACATTGAAAATTCTTGTCATCATTTTCTGAAACCTAGACTTTTTTTTACCTGAGTACCAATGGTTATAATGAGATTAATATAACACAAATTACCTTAAGGGTATTTATCAGAGATGCACTGGGGTGCTGTGGAAAGGTCTTTGGGATAGGAGTAAGAAGACTGGTTGTTGTGGTGTCTCTGTAAATGGTGAGTCTTATGACCTTGGACAAACCAAAAAGCTCTCTTGTCCTCAGTTTTCTCATCTGTGAAGTCAAGGAATTGATCCAGATGACTTCTCAGGTCCCTTCCATTTCTAGATCTGTGAGCTTATGAGATCTTGATACTTGTAGCAGTTCTGCCATTGAAAAACCCTATGACCTTAGACAGGTCAGTGTCTGGGTCTTAGTATTCTCATTTGTAAAATGGGATTAATAATGCCTGCTCTGCCTAACTTACTGATTGTTTTGAGAACTACAATGACCATGACAATAATAATAGCTGACATGTATTACAACTTGCATGCTTGAAACACACTTTACGTACATTATTCATTTTGATCCTCATTGTGAGGTAGGTGCCATTATTATACCTTATTTTATAGATGAAATCAAGCATTACAGTGACAATGACTTGCTGTGTATTACACAGAGGGTAAGGTTTTGGGACGACATTCGAACATAGGGCCAAATAAGATGTTAAATGTAAAAAAGCTGTGTATATGATGAAGGGCTATGCTAATGGAAGGCATTATCAGTCAGGCTTTAAAATGATGTCTTTGTCTGTAGATACTGTGAATTCTGAGTCTACATTACAGGGGTTTTTGGAGCTAAGGCATAATCAGGAGCCTATAAGCCAAGGACTAGGTTGCAGAACTGAAAGTAATGAATCATTTTGAAAGCAGGTCAAGGCATATACCTCGACCCTAGCATGGTGTTTGATTAGAGCTGTCTCTAATAAAACAGAATGAAAAGAGAACGGGAAAGGAATCTCTTGAAATAGCTTAGTCAAGAGACCTGTGAGAGTAGACTAAATCACTACCCAGAAGCAGCCACATGTACTTGAGATTTGAAAGATTTTTCTTTCCTTATCAGACTTTTTCAGACATTATACATTCTAATTTTAAAACCTCTGAATATAAAATGAAAATACAGGTAATGGTCAATTTAGAACTTATAATGGCTCACAGGGTGCTTTTCGTTTTGAATAACACTTTCCTTCACAACTATTGAGGCAGCCAGTGGAAGTGTTCCCATTTTGCAGATGAGAAAAAGGAAAATCAGCAAAGTGACATGCCCTGTTTTTATTCACACAATTAGTAAATGCCAGAATGAGGACATAGATTCAGTCTTTTGTTTCCAAACCAAGTTTTCTCTTCACTACACTATGTTTCCTCTAAAAAAAAAGATGTTACATGTGGCATAAGGGTATGATGTTAACAGCCCTGAGTTTAAGTCTTGGTTCTTGGTGATTTGTAAAGTCTATACTGATACTGATGGACAGGCATTTATTAAGCACTGAAAAATCTTATACTAAGCATTTGGCACTAAGAACCTCATTAATATTGTTTTCCTTCACTTTCTAGGTAGATAACTAGGGGTAAACCAGTTTCATATTCCAGTATATGGACCACTATGTGTGTTTTTGCTCTTGCAGCTTTTCCTGCTGAGGAAGACACTCAGCAGAAAGATATTAGTGTGGTATACTACAAAGAGTACTAGAACTAGAGTTTAGAGATTTGGATGAGAGGCAGCTTGGTAGTATAATATATAGCCCACTGGACTTGGAGTCAGAAAGACCTGGGTTCAGATTCTGACTTAGTCTAACTTCATATGCTTTAGTTTTCTTTTCTGTAATATAAAGAGCTTAAGCCCAATAGCCTCCAAAGTCCCTCCTAATTCCAAATCTCTAATTCTCTGGTCTATTAATCCTGTTCAGCTTTGATTCTTTATAACTGGTGACCAACTACAGCTACATCTGATGCCTTTTTCTCAGTCTTCATTCTCCACAAACTATCTTACTTTATCTTTTGATACCTGTTGACCAGTCAGTTCTGATGATCATTCTCTCCTCTCTTGGCTTCTGTGACCTGGCTTTGTCTTGATTCTCCTCATACTCATCTGACCACTTCCCAATCTCCTTTGCTGGATCATCATTTTTCTCTTGTTTATTAATAATAAACATGCCCTAAGGCTTTTTCCAGGGCATTTTCTTTTCTGGCTAAACTTTTTCTCAGTTATATGAGCTCCCACAGGTTAACTTATTCTCTTTATGTAGATGGATCTCATATACACACATTTACATTTATACACAATAATACAAATGTTTAAATAAAATGTATACAGTATATTCATATACATGTACACTTATATGTTGTTTACATGTACACATGTACATATATACACGCATACCAATAGATATACATGTATGTAGATAAGCATGTTTATACTTATGCAATTATATGTATATGTGTGTGTATGCCTGTATTTATCCATCTATCTACCTGTCTGTCTGTCTGCCTATCTATCTATTGACTTTCTCAACTCCTAACTTATATTGCTAGCTGCTTGTAGAAATATTTATCTAGATGTCCCAAAGGAATCTCACATTCAATATTCCCCCAAAGAAGCTTTTATTTTTCCCAATAAAAAAATCTTTCCCAAACATCTTTATTTTAAATTTGATTTTTTATTCTGAACTTAAGAAACATCTAAAATAATAAACATTTCTATACACCAAATAAGACACAGAATAGTACTGTATATGAAACCTTTAGTCTCTCTTCCATATCTTGCTTTAATATACATGTACATATAAATAAAATACATTATTTCTAAACTATCCTTTTTTTGTCCTTCCTTTTGAACTTCCTTCTATTCTGTACTATGTATTTTTTTAAAATGTTCCAAAGATCATCTATTTTTTCTCTTTCTTTTTCTTTCAATTCATTTCTTTTTTCTTTTAATTCTTTTTTTTCTTTTCCTTTCCTATCAACATTGCATATTCTCCTAGCTCTGATCTGGCTTTTTAAAAATCACCTCTCTTGTCTTATAATCAATAATATTTCATTACATTCAGGATCAGGAAGTCTGTTGTATTTTGAAGTATTTTTCTTAGGTGTATGGTCCTTTCTCTTACCACCCCTCTCCTCCCCCAGCCTTGGCTATTTCATTTTTTAAGTTTGTTTTGTTTTTATACCTAACTCTGTGTGAATCTGTGTACATTTGACTCAGTTTTGTCTGATTCATATAAGAGTAAAGTTCAACAGATCTCCCTCCTTCCCACCCCTTATATCAAGCTTCTATAATTTTCTCTTGTATACCCTAATGAGAAATAATAAGATTGGTCCCCCTTTTTTCCTTTCTATACTAGCATATTCCATTACCTTCCTTCCCCCCCCCTGCCCCTCCCCAGTATTCTCGGAATCAATCCACTCCCAAGTACTGTTTTTCTTATGTAGCTCCTCAATACCTTTTGAAGATAATAAAGTTCTGAAAAAACTTCTCCTTTACTTCTTCCTCCTATTACAGTTATTAACATTTTATCATCTTAAAGCCCCTCCCAATTATTAAAATGAATTTACCTTCCTAGGTTTCTTTTGATTCTTGAATTTGCATTTCAAAGTTCCTATTCGCTTCTTGTCTTTTAATCAGGGATGTTTGAAAGTACTCTATTTCATTAATGATCAGTTCCCTCCAAGCTGATAGTATTATACTGTTTTGCCATTTAAGTCTTTCTTGGTTGTAAATCTGTATTTTTTGGCTTTGGGAATGTTATATTCCAAAGTATTTTTTAAAATTTGTTAAATAAGCTGCCAGGTCCTATGTGAGCATGAATGCAGTTCCTTGGTACTTAATGTTCTTTTTTCTGAATTCTTACTACATATATATATATATATATATATATATATATATATATATATTTTTTTTTTTTTTTCTTAGATATGAAAGCCCTGAGTTTTGGCTATGAAATTCCCAAGACTTTTAATTACTGGATTTATTTTAGGAGGGAGTGACTGGTGCTGTCTTTCTATGTTCACTTGTCCTCTTGTCCTAATACAGTTGGTTTGGTTCCATGATTTCTTAAATATATACTGTTGAATGATTTGTCTTAATTGTGGTTTTTAAAGAGTTTGATGATTCCTAAATTAACTCTTTGTGACCTATTTTCCACATTAGTTGTTTCTAATAGTAGATACTTTACATTTTTTTTCCTTTTTTTCAATCTTTTGATTTTTGCTCTAATATTTCTTATTGCCCCATGGATTTCTGTTTGGTTAGAAAATTATTCTAATTTGGGGGTATACATTTCTTGGATAATGTTTAACACAGTCAGTTAGAAACTATTCTCTTTCTAAACTTCCCTCCAGAGCTTTCATTTCATTAAGGAAAAAAAACCCTCTTGTTAATTTCTTACAAATACTCAAAATAGTCCTTAAAGATTTTAAAAGAGTAACTCTCTTCTTCTAGGTTTTTGAGCATCTGGATCTATTATAACTTTTTGTTTATAGTTATTTATCTCTCCACCCTTAGTTCCTGAACTGGTGCTCTATTCAAGGTCCAGGTTCTGCCTCATGCTGCATTTTTGGGTGGGGTAGTTAGCCCTGCTTAATTTTGATCTGGATTACCTGGGTTCTTACATTGATTTCTTTTCCCTCCCCTCCCCCCTTCTTCCCATTCCTCCCCACACCTCATGGGAATGAAGCCCCCTGGATCTTTTGGATTTGGTACATTGGATCTTCAAGGCCCTCTCTGAATTTCAGCACAGAGTACTAGAGATCTTAAAGCCCCTAAGTCTGAAGTGTCCTGTTCTAAGTGCTTCTGCAGTCTTACTACACTGACCACTGCTGTTTCCAAGACTTCCAAGATCTACACTGTGGTTTTCTGCTCATCCCTAGGGCTATATTAGGGTAGCCTTCTACTTTTGCTATCTTTAGAACCAGAGTTTAGCAGGATACATTTATCTTAGGTCTGTCTCTGGTATCCTGAGAGACTATCAGATTATTTGTTTAAATACAGACTTTGTTCTGGCTTTTCTGGTGGATCACTTTTCCTATTGCCCCTACGCTTCTGGCTGAATTTTTGTGCATTTCTGAGCTAGAAGAAGTGGCTTATTTTAGTTGCTCACTAGATTTCTTGATCATTATTTGATCTGGTCCTATTTTTATTTTTTTGTGCTTGAGTAGTGGTGTCAGACCTGGGCTATCTCTCTCCAATCAAGCAGGCTGTAAGTCTTTCCCCATTTTTAAAAGAACATTACTATCCTTCCAGATGCCCAGGTTTGCATTTGTAGGGTTAGGCCTATCATGAATTGAAAGTGAAGGATGACTTTTAGGCTCCCAAAGCCTGCAATGTTACCCATGTAGAGTTAAAATTTCTGGAGGAATGCCTCCAGTCTACTGGGTGCTTTTTCTATGGAGGATTCAGAGGGTTGATTACCTGAAAGAATTATGCGAAGACATGGACAAGAGTTACATGGGACAGAAAGTAAAGATGAATGTCAATTTGCTTCATTAGGAAGGATGTCTATATTGGTGAGATCACAGATCTATTAAAATATTGACTTATTATTACCTTTGTTTATGTCTGAAAACCTAGAGTCAAAGACAGAGGCAAATGCAGAAAAAATTAGCACAGTCATAAACAATCCTTTGATTTATACTTTAAATTGACATCTCAGTTGTTAATTTATGTAATGAATGTCCCTTGATTATATTATCTTACTTTTGTACTACAAAGCCAATATCAGACAATAATTTTATATAATAATATCTTTGACTTACGTTGAAGTTTGAGTCATTAAAGTATTTAGTTTGTGGAATTGAAGAGTTAAATAAACAGATAATTTACAAATTGGATAGTCATCCTTCCCCAATGCATACATTAATCCATATATTCAATCCTATTGCAGTTAAGGGTTTATAATTTAGATAAATAAGTTCAAAGAGAAAGATTAAAAATCAGATGACTGACTGCTTGGTTCGACGTCTTTGGTACGACTATTTCTTGGTAGGGTTGAAGCCTGAGCTTTAGTAGATCCAGACATTTAATTTTGTTAGTTTACCCAGAGGTTATGAAGTTTTGGGGAGCTAATTCATACTAGCTGAGTTTAGATTAGACTGATGTGATGAATGTGAAAGCTTGACTACATACCTGCTTTTTCGACCTAGCCATTCCTGTGTCAGGCTGTCTCTTCCTTAGACATGTCTTCCTTCCTGCCTAGCACTCCTTTATTTTGGAATCATTTATACTCAGGATCTTCCATATTAGAAATGCATATGACTCATATGAGTGACCTTGTGAATTGGTTTCTCCATGCCTGTGATATCAGAAGTGGGAAACTAATCCGCTGTAACTGAATGAGTCCTTATCCATTTATGTATAAAAACCCATGTAGTATTTATTCTTGTCTCAAGAGATGGGCTATCATAGATTATGGAGTTGCCCTAACATACAGGGCCAACTTGATACACTATAGTCAGAGGGATGGTTTCAACCGGAAGCTCTATCACTGGGGACTGGTTTATGGCCCTGGCATAAGGGCATTGCTGCAAGCCATAATTTGGAGGGTAAGTAGCAACTGACCTAGTGGAGAAAATGGACCCTGGTTTCTGATATCTCTTGTAAATGTAGATCTCTTAACCTATCTACCCTATCAATTAGGCATATTGTATAAAAATCTGAGACTGGAAGTGTCAAGGCCAAGGCAAAGCTTCTCCAGAGGCTCATTGTTGAGTAATTATAGTAATGATAAGAGCTAACACTTGTAAAAAAAAACTTTATATATGTTATCTCATTTGAGCCTTACAACAATTCTGTGACATGGACGTTATTGTTATCCCCATTTTACAGATGGGTAAATTGACACTAAGAAAGGTTAAGTGACTTCCCTGCAGTCACATAGTTGGGAAGTATCTGAAACAATATTTGAATTCAGATCTTTTTGATTTCAAATCCAACACTCTATCCTAGCTGCTTTGTTGAATTCGTTTCATTCTCCAGTCATGGCCCAGAGAACAGGATGTCTGAAATAAAGTTGCTACTTTGGCAGTAAACCCTTTCCCTAGTGCCCCTGCTTCTCTGTAACAAGGGGGCTTAGCCTTAAGTGTTACATCATGCCTCAAGACTTCTCTTGGGTGAGTCAAAGTAATCTGGCAATAAAAGTCTACAGTCTTCAAAATCCCTGGCTGACTCGATTCTTGTGAATGTCTGAAAGTCATTTAAACAGACTTGGATGTTCCTTTTCAATAAAATAATACATATTTGGGCTCTATAAGACATCTTCTGTCTGAGATCAAGCCACATAGGGAACCACATTAGTAATGGGAAAGTTGCTTGGTGAATGTGTAATCAGAATAGAGAGAGTTGAACAGTCTTTTGAGTTTTCTCAAGAGCTGCAGTAGAACCTGGAGAATCACACCTGCTCAGTATTTGTCAATTGTTTTCTTTCTAATTACTAGAATACTTACATTTGCTATGCATAGCATCATTCTTATTTGGATAACTCATGGTAAAATATTGACATTTTTACTTTCAAACTCTTCTTTTTCTCATTCTATATAATTTTTTTAAAAAATTGCACCAAAAACCTATTAAAAGGCTTCCTTGTGACATTGTACAGGTTTTAGGATTTTAGTTTACCTTTGGAACCTCTTCTCAAAGGGCTAAACACATGGGACTATTTTCTCATCAGTGGCGTTTGATTGTTGCACATTCCTTATCTGTGTGAGGGGTAGGGGGAGCAAGAAAGAATTGGAGAGAACATAGATCAGTGAATCTCTTATTAACTGCAACAGGCTCGAATGTATCAATTAATGTCTATCAAATCTGTAAATTATCTTTTTATTTAACTCCAACTCCAGAAATTAAATAATGACTAAAACTTTCATTCAAGTCAAACACCATTCTAACTTCTCTTTGGGCCTTAGTGGGACAAAGACTGGGGGATATATAGAGGTTCTGGTATTATTTGGCATGTTCCTATTCCCAACCCTCATTGGGATTTATAATGCTCTCAGTTTATCAGCAACATATAAGTGCTCATTACCTCTTTGCTCATTACTTCCTGGGAAGATTTCCATAGATAGATATTCTTTTTAATCTATGCTTCTTTTTGTCCTTAGTTTCCATGTCACAGGGTGATTCTGACTTTGTCTCCAAATTCTAGTGTCATTAAGAACTGCAGTACACCACCATGACTATAGAAGTGTGCTATAGTGGACTCTTATCTGTGATGGAAATTAGCATTATTGAACCATGTTGTTGTTGTCTTTCTGACAAGGAAGGGTATCCAAAAATAGCTTTTGGTGTGTAATCCATAGATCCCCTTTTTGAAGAGGAGAGAGTTTAAAGATGTTTCAATGTGGAACTTCATTAAAGGCACGTAGTGTAGTCTCAACTAATCTCTTATATCTACCCCCTCCTTTCTTCCTTATTTGATCTATCTATACTAGTCTTATAAGTGGTTCCATTGCTTCCATTCTTAATTCTGTTTCTCAAGTAATATCTCTATGTGATGCTAAGATCATGCCATTCTTGAAACTTCCTACTGATTATAAAACTAAATATAAATTCATGGTCCTGGCATCAAGGCTGTTTGAAATCTGTCTCCAACCTACTTTTCTAACCTTTTTTTGATATTATAGCCCTCCAGCCACAGTCTAGCCCAGAGTGCTGGTACTCTGTCTCCTATTCCCATTCTTTTCTATCTTTCTTCTTAGACTCTGAAAACAGGTTTTTTTTGTTTGTTTGTTTTTGCTTTCTTTTGTATCTCCAGTGCTTAACACATTGCCTGGCACAGAGCTAATGCTAATGAATGCCTATTGACTGACTGATGTCTGTAGTTCTTCTGCCATTCCCATGCCTGGAATGGATTTTTCTTCTTTCATGTCCATCTCATCAGTTGTAAATTTCTTCTTTCCTTGCTCCTTCTTTCCTCTTCCCTCCCCCTTCTTCTTCCTTCTTTATTTAGGTGACATTTTCATGAATTTCCAATCAACCATAAATTTTTCCCTGGAAATCTAGTTGAAAGTGATCTGTCCCTCCTCAAATTTTTTCATAGTATTATATGAACCCCTCCTTGGCATCTTTTATATTTTCTCTTTTTTCATAGTTATTTCTTCACATGAATTTTCTTCCAATAATATTGTAAACTCCTTAAAGGTAAGGGCTATTTTTTACATCTATAGCTCCCCATTGGGTACCACAAGACCTTAAAAATAATTTGACATAGTGATATATTTGTGTGCTCCCTTCAGTTATGTAAATAATAGTACATCCTGCCCTTTCACCCTGTCCAAAATTTGTCCATTTCCTTCCATACATTCTTCACAGTGAGTTCATTAAAACATAATGGGATTCCTTTCTTCTTGATCTCTTGACATTATATGGATATCAATGAAGTATGGATTGGTTATAGGTTATTAATAATTTTTACCATATGGCAAGCTCACCTTCAATTCCATTCTATTCCAAAGGAATTTATTATGAGCTTAATATGTGACAGGCACATGGAGAGAAGCAGCCTGGCATAGTGAATAAATGACTACCTCAGAGTCAGGAAGACCTTGATTTAACTTCTACATCTGTCAAGTACTGACTGTGTGACCCTGGGTAAATCATTTAGCCTGTCAGTACCCTGTGAAGCTCTCTAACAGTATGAATCACAAAGTAGCCACCAATCTACCCTGCTGGAAGATTTTGTCACTGGGAATTCCCAGTATCAATGTCAGACTGGAGCCAGGATGTGAAGAAATTGAAATGTCAAAGAGAAGCATTTATATTTTATCCTAGAGGCAGTAGGGAACCACTGAAACTTTTTTTTTTTAGTACAAGTGTGATATTTTCAGAACCCAACTATGTGGGAGATGGGTAGGAGAGGGAAAAGTCTAATTATAGGGAGACCAAGAAGGAGGTTATTGTAATTTTACCAGTGACAGCCGATGAGGACCTGAACCAGGATGGGGGCTGTGTGAATGGAGAGACAGGAATAATTTGAGAAATGTGGTGGTAGAATACATACATGCACACACATATATGTTATGGAAACTGAATGTATATGAGAAGCAAAAAATGAGTGAAGAGTAAAGAATGACTCATCATTTTCAGGTCATATATTCTACTGATGACATTCTTTATGTTTTTTTCCCTATGAAATTCTTTATTGGTAATATACTAATGCCTATTAGGGCCACCATGTGCCTCTTCTTTGTCCTTTGTACAACATGAAGTTTAAATTGTGTGGAGACTAGCATCATGACCTTCAGGTATAAAGCATCAGAGATTACTTATGATAAAAATAGAACTTTGCTTCAAGAAGAAGCTTGAAGTCTTTAAGAGTATGGCACCATTTCCCAAATGCAAACCAGTCAGCTATCTACTTCCTATCTATTTCTGAACCAAGTTCATCATCCATTTGGGGTTTCTGGCAGTTTTGTTTACTGATGGACCTCTATGTCATGCATGCATCCAACTGCCTACTATAATCTGGACAATAGATCTTTCCCAGCTTCTTTGTTTTTCTTATATAAATAGTTAGACTGAAGTCTTTTGAGTGCTTATAACTGAGACTTTGCAAGGTATCTGTGTTTGATGCCATCAATCTAACATTACATACAAAAAAACCATCTGTAGGATCTCATCTTATATGTACCTTAAAATCTATATAGTGAGCTAAAGGCTTGTGATTTCTTTGGTGTAAGAACCACCCCCCTAAACCTCCCCCCATCATATAAATCAATTTAAAACTTAGAATTTTGTCTTATAGATTTGCCTTAGTGGTTAAGTAACTTGCCTGTGTTCACATAGCTAATAAATGTCAGAACTGGAATTTGAACTCGTATATTTATGATAATGAAACCAGCACTTTGTCCATTACACTGCTTGGTACTTACCTATGAGACCCTTAGGAAAGGTTTTTTTTTTAATTCAATTGAAAGGCTTATAATGGTGTGCATTTTGATAATTATATTATGATGATATATGTGTGGATAGTAAATATGTATTTATATAATATATCTGACTGGGCAATGAGAGTTGACTAAATATGATTTAATAAAGATATTTAGCCAATTTAATTAAACAACCATGGGGGAATTTTATATTAGTAATCTCCTTTATGCTGCACAATTGTAAATAAAAATCTAAGGAAAGAATTGGAAAAGTACAGCACAACTGTAGGTTGTAGCAACACTGGTGGCACCTATGAGAAACTGAGTCTCAAAGGTCAAGTGGGAGGTCCCAGTAGAGTGGAATTAGATTAGAATCAGAGGAAAAAGAAAAGAGGAAGGTAAAGTAAGACTAATCTCTACCACACAGAAAAGAATGAAATTTATACCAATTATGCATTTCTCTTCTATGAATATTCTTCAGCAACTTGATATGTGCCTAGCACATATGTGCCTAGCATGATTGGGTGCAATGATGTGAGAGCTAGAAAAGATGTGAATGGTGTACTTCTTGTAGCTGTTTATCTTAAAGCTGGGGAAGAAGCAGCACATAAACATATTCATATGAGCATACAGCTAGAGCTCAAAGGAACCTTCAAGGCCAGCAAGCAGATTCCGCCTATTTTTTGTTTTACAACTGAGAAAGTTGAGGCCCAGAGATGCCTTAGCATCTCTGACTTGTCCAACACCAGACAACTAGTGCATAAATACCTGAAGCAGGGTTTGAAGCTAGGTCTTATACCTATACAAGCACTCTTACTCATATTTCATTGTCTCTGGCTTTGAAACAATTAAAAACAGAATTGTAGAGAGGAAAAATAATTCTTCAAGGAGAAAGATATAATTTAGTCATCAGTAAATATAGAGTTGAAGATCAGAACTACTGATGACTGGAAGTAGAGATAAAAAGCAGGTCTATTTTCCTAGGGCAGTGGGTACAGGGGAGCTATTGATCACATTATATTCTCTTACCTTACGTGGAATTTATATTGACTTTTTAACAGAACCAAAGCTCACAGTGCAAGTATCTGATTTCTTTTTAAAATATTTTTTAATTTTTAGTTTTCAATTTTCATTCCCATAAGATTTTGAGTTATAATTTTTCCCATCTTTCCCCTACTCCCCTCCCCTAAATAGCAAGCCTACTGAATACCTCTTCCCCCAATCTGTTCTCTCTTGTATCCTCCCCCATTACCACCCTAACTTTCTAGTAGAGTAAGATGGGTTTCTATACCCCAGTACCTGTGTATCTTATTTCCCAGTAGCATGTAAAAAGCACATTTTTTAAACATTTGTTTTTAAAACTTGAGGTTCCACATTTTTTTCCCTTCTTCTCTCCTCACCCACCCCTACTGGGAAGATAAGCAATTCAAAACAGATTATCCATGTGTAGTTACCCAAATCATTTTCATAGTAGTTATATTGTGAAAGACTAACTATATTTCCCTCCATCCTATCCCACCCCCCCCACTTATTCTGTTTTCTTCTTTGACCCTATCCCTGTTCAAAAATGTTTGTTTCTATCTAACCTCTCCTGCAATCTTCCCTCCATTCTATCCTCCCCCCTTATCCCCTACTTTCTCCACCCCATTTTCCTGTAGGGTAAGATACCCAACTGAGTGTGTATGTTATTCCCTCCTTAAGCCAAATTCAATGAGAGTAAGATTGTCCCATTCCCTTTCACCTTTCTGCTCTTCCCCTCCATTGTAACAGTTTTCTCTTACCTCTTTTATATGAGATAATTTACATAATCTGTTGCTCCCTTTCTTCTCCCAATAAATTCCTCTCTCACCTCTTAATTTTGTTTTTTAGATATCATCCCTTGATATTCAACTCATCTTGTTCCCTCTTTCTATGTATTCATGAACATACAAATGCTCACACTCACATATATATTTATATACACATACATCCTCCTACATGCATACAATATATATGTATGTTTACATATTCATATACATACATATACATACACACATAGATACATACATATGTATATATATATATACATATATATATATTTCCTTCATCCATCCTCATACTGAGAAAAGTCATATAAGTTACAATGATCATTTTTTCCATATAGGAATGTAAATAGTTCAACTTTAATGAGTTCCTTATGATTTATTTTTCCTGTTTACTGTCTCATGTTTCTCTTGTTTCCTGGATTTGAGAGTCATATTTCTGTTCAGCTCTGGTTTTTTCATCAAGAATGCTTGAAAGTCCTCTATTTCATTGAATGAACATATTTTTCCCTATATGCTATAATGTAGCAGTATACTCAATTTTTCTGGGTAGGTGATTCTTGGTTTTAGTCCTAGTTCCTTTGATCTCTGGAATATCATATTCCAGTCCCTTTGATTCATTAATGTAGTAGCTGCTAGGTCTTGTGTTATCCTGATTGTGTTTCCACTCAAATTGTTTCTTCCTGACTGCTTACAATATTTTCTCTTTGTCCTGGGAACTCTGGAATTCGGATATACTATTCCAAGGAGTTTTCTTTTTGGGATCTTTTTCAAGAGGTGACTGATGAATTCTTTCTATTTCTATTTTGCCCTCTGGTTCTAGAATATCAGGGCAATTTTGCTTGATAATTTCTTGAAAGATGGTGTCTAAGCTTTTTTTTTATCATGGCTTTCAGGTAGTCCTATAATTTTTAAATTATCTTTCCTGGATCTCTTTTCCAGGTCAGTGGTTTTTCCAATGAGATATTTCACATTACCTTCTATTTTTTTAAATTGTTTGGATCTGTTTTATAGTATCTTGACTTCTCATAAAGTCATTAGCTTCCAGTTGCTCCAATTTAATTTTCAAAGAGTTATTTTCTTCAGTGTGTTTTTGAAATTCTTTTTCCATCTGGCAAATTTGGCTTTTTAAACCAATCTTCTCTTCATTTACTTTTGGGCCTCTTTTGATGTTTGAGTTAGTCTATTTTTCAAGGTGTTATTTTCTTCAGTGTGTTTTTGGGTCTCCTTCAGCAGGCTATTGAATCTCTTTTTGGGATTTTCTTGCATCATTCTCATTTTTCTTCCCCATTTTTCCTCCACTTCTTTTACTTGATTTTCAAAATCCTTCTTGAGTTCCTCCATGGCTGGTAACCAGTTCATATTTTTCTTGGAGGCTTTTGATGCAGGAGTTCTGACTTTGCTGTCTTCCTCCTGTTCCATCCCTTGATCCCTTTTGTCTCCCCCAAAAGATTCTATCATCTGTTTGTGCTTCCTCCTCTTGCTCATCTTGCCAGTCAGTTACTTGACTTTTGAGCTCTTTGCTTCTAGAATGAACTCTGCTTCTAGAATGGAGAAAGCTATTTCCCAAATGGCTTGGGTTTTTGCAGCAACTGGAGGCATTTGATGGGTGCTTCCAAAATAGAGAGAGCTGGGTCCAAAATTGCTTGGATTTTTGCAGGTGCCAGAGCTATTAGATGGGTGCCCTCTCTACAGCCCACACACACTCTGGCTCAGT
>JAQQSW010004033.1:0-14539 GCA_028646575.1 Pseudocheirus occidentalis
TTCCAAGGGAAAACCATTTGAATACTGCAGAAGCACTATCAGGATAACCCAGGATCTGGGAGCTTCTACACTGAGGGATAGAAGGGCCTGGAATAGGATATTTTGAAGATTAAGGGAGCTGGGATTAAAACCAAGAATCAACTACCAAGTAAAATTGAGCATATTATTCCACGGGAAAATATGGTCATTCAATGAGGTGGAAGACTTTCAAGCATTCTTGCTGAAAAAAAACAGAGCTGAACAGAAAATTTGACAATCAAACACAAGAAGCATGAGAAGGTAAACATGGGAAAGAAATCATAAGGAACTTGTCAAATTTGAATTATTTACATACCAATATGGAAAAATGATAATGGTAACTTAAGAAACTTTTCTTAGCATGAGGATACATTTGTACTCCCTTCAACTACCCTCATGTGTAGGTATTTATATGTATACTTACACATGTCCTTATGAGGCTATATATGTGTATGAATACATATCTGAGCATGTGTGTATGTGTATAGAATTGAATACAAAGGGATGAAGGGGGAAAGTCTGAGTGGTGGGAGAGGACTAGAATGAGAGGGGGTTAATCATCCCATATAAGAGGCAAGGGATAACTGTTACAACTTTACTTTCAATTACTCTCAGTGATTTTGGCTTAGGGAAGATATGGCATAAACTCTAAACTGGGCATCATGCCACACAGGAGAGTAGGGGGCATGGGGATTAGAGGAGGGATGACAGAGGGGAGAGCAGGGTCTGGGGGAGGGATGCTGGAAGCACACACAATAAAGAGAACAGAAGGGGGGGAAAGATAGGAAGGAGAGACAGATGATCACTGTCACAACATGTCCACTATGAAGATATCCTGTATTAAATTGATTGTCATTCCAGTGGGGGGGGGTGACAAGGGAGGAATCGAAAGAATCTAGAAATAGCTGGGATAGGGAGACCCTCTCTGCCCTACCAGAAGGTAAGAGAGCAGAGCAGGGGAGGGGCTTTACAGTGGGATTGCTGTTTTAGGGTTGGGGCAGGGAAAAAATTTGTAATTCAATGATGTAAACAAGGAAACAAATAAAAAAATATACTTAAAAAGGAAAAAAACTATCCTTTGTCTATGCTTCAGGTTATCAAGAAGAATCAAACATTCCCTGGAAAAGGCAGAGGGGATTTCTGTCTCAGAAGGAAAAAGAGTAGAAGTATGTGACATCCTCAGACAAAGCAGGAATAACAACCTGTGATGGACCCACAGGTACATCAAGTGAAAGGTTATGGAGTAATATTGCAACAGGAGCTTAATAGTGAGTAGTCAAGCCATACTGAGGGATATTGAGGCAAGTATTCATTAGCCATTTGGTATATAAACAGAGAGTCAACTGGATACTTGGATCTTGTGTCCAAGATGAGATACAGACTCTAAGAACTATCAAATTCACTGCCCACTTGGTGGGTGATTAGGGAGAGAGGGGTGAGGAGGCAAAGGGAGGACATGATATGATTAAAATGGTAATCCTTAACCTTTTTTGTGTCATGGATCCCCTTTAAAGAGTCTAGCAAAGTTTACTAAATTTTTCCCACTCAAGTTTGTACCCCACCCCCCAAAATACTTACAGAATTCTTGAGGATCATAACCCCAAGTAAAGAATCCCTGTACCAGAAGGAACATGAGTATTGGCCAAAAGGGAAGTGAAGATCTTGGGTACAGGAGATTATAGGGGGAAGAGAAAGGCCACCTGGAAAGTTAAAAGTGGCCGAGATTGCTGTATGAGATTTGAATGTCATTGAATGTCAACTTAAAATAAAGGAATGATGGGTCACTGGCAAGAGAAACTAAGTAGAGAGATATAGAGGGCATGTAGATAAAGATCTAGCCATAAAGAGCAGGAGACACAGCAAAGAAAAAACAAAATCAAATGAAAGAAAAATGAGCCAGTGATACATGAGAGAAAATACCAAGCGAATTGAAATCAATAGCTCACATGTACATGGCAGCTTCGGATTAGCAAGGACTCCCTCACAACAATCTGAAGGAATGCAAGGATCATCATGACCCTACATAGGAGCAAGCAGAGCCTTTGAATGAGTAAGTCAAAAGTGCTATGACCCCACAAGGGAGCTCTGTCTCGGGCAGGTTACATACAAGAAGGTATACCTTAGACTCCCTGGACAAACAGAAAATAGAGGAAAAATTTAGCAAACAGGACATAGAAAATTTACGAAACAATTTACCATAGGAACATGGTACTACAGTGTGATAGGGAATTTTAACTCTGGTCACCTGCTAATGCACTCTTTTACAAATATTTCTCTGATAAGGGCATCATTCCCAAAACATATGAAAAACTGATTCAAATTTACAAGAAAAGCCATAACCCAGCTGATAAATGGTACATGGTTACAAACAGGCAATTTTCTAATCAAGAAATAAAATTGTATCAATAGCCATGTGAAACTACTCCAAAACACACATCATTCAAGAAATGCAAATAAAAGCAACTTTGAAGGTCTCTCTCATACCTCTCATATTGGTCAAGCTGATATATTTTTGGAATGATACTGTGAAAAGAGAGGCCATTTGTTGAGAGCTCCAAGTTTTACAAACAAGTCCTGTTATTAAGGGGATTTGTTCTGTGAAGATTGGATTCAGGCAAAGGGCCATACTTGAGGACCTGGATGGCCACATGTGGCCTCTAGGACACAGGTTCCCCACCCCATTCTACCCCTTCTAATATGCCCTTGATCTCCTCCTCCCCTGTCTTCTCCAGCAGATTTACAGCCTCAATCATTACTGCTTTCTGTCTTGTATTGTCAAGGTCTACCTATTAACTGGTTCTTCCTGTCTCCAAAACAATTAAAAATTACCCTTCACTACACCCACACATGTCCTCTAGGTCACTTTGCCCCTTCACAAAATACTGACTGTAAATTTAAAGTGCCTCCACTTCCTTTCACTCTCTTCTCAGTTCTTTGCAATTTGAAACTGCTTCTTTCAGAGTTACTCATTAATTGCAAAACAGGCCTTTTCTGCTGCACTTGACACTTTTGGCTTGCTTCTGTCTCCTGGATTCTTTTCTTTAGGATTTTATGACACTCTTTCTTCATTGAGAATGCGAACTCCCTTTGGGGGAACTTTCTCTATAGGTGGCCAATCTTAAGAGTTCCCTGGAAACCATGAGAGGTTAAGTGATTTGCTCAGGTCACACAGCTAGTATGTGTCAGAGGCCGGACTGAAACAGGCAGGTGGATAGAATGGATAGAATGCCAGGCCTAGCGTCTGGAGGATCCAAGTTCAAATTTGGCCTCAGACACTTTGTGACCCTGGGAAATCTCTTACCCTGTGACTACCTCAGTGTCTTCATCTGTAAAATGGAGATAATAAAACCTCCCTCCCTGGGTCGTTGTGAGGATCTGAAATAACATTTGTAAACCCTTCATAAACTTTGAATTGTAATGTCAATGTCAGATTTTATTGAACAAATTAGATTTAGGTGGTCTAGAGGATTTCTTCATTTAATCCATAAGGTAAATTTCACAATGATGTAGTATTGTAGCCTATTCACATATGCTAAAATAACATAGATAAACTCAATAGACTGGCAACTTCAACAAACACTCAGAAGCTGAACTGAATACTTACTTTAAATATTTGAGGATCGACGTCTTTGGTCACATAATACTCAAAATAACTGGCAAATCCTTCATTGAGCCAAATATCATTCCACCACTTCGCAGTAACCAAGTTTCCAAACCACTTTAGATATGGAGACAAAGAAAAAAACCCTTTCTTACATTTCATTCATATTCAAGTCTGTATTTTCTTACATACTATATGTATGAACAAAGAACCTAAAGATGCAATTTAAGGGGCGGCTAGGGGGCGCAGTGAATAGAGCACCGGCCCTGGAGTCAGGAGGACCTGAGTTCAAATCCGGCCTCAGACACTTAACACTACTGTGTGACCTTGGGCAAGTCACTTAACCCCAATTGCCCTCCAAAAAACAAACAAACAAAGATGCAATTTAAAACCCCCTGTTTTCAGTATGTCAAGATACCAATAATGAGTAACTTTGTTGTCATTATTTCTTTAAATTCTTTAAAAAAAAAAAAAAAGACTCCCTTGAGATCTGGGCATTTTTAAGAGCATGTTCACTGATCTGCTTATTTTTGCCTAAATGATCATTTTCAAATCCAATATTCTTGAGGTCCATCCTTTCTCAGGACCCACTCCCCATCCCTGCCTTTTTTTTTCTTTTTTGTTGTTCAAATCTGTGATTTCCAAGGTGTAGAGACCTGCTGTTATAAGGACTTCTTCCACAGGTGAATATCAGCAACTCATCTATAATCTGGAGCCAAGTGTCTTAAGTCTGCAATTTAGAAAGCTGTCTGAGATACTCTGATGTTCAATGTCCTACCCATAGTCACATGGCTGGCATGTGGCAAAAGCAAGTCTTGAACCCAGATCTCCTTGACTCTTGGGTAAGCTCTTCCTCCTCTATGCCAAGATATTGCCATTTCAGAGCAGTTTTCTATCAAATGGGCACAATGGGACCCCTTTATAGGACTGATGTTGGGGAAGTGTAGACATAGGGGGATTGGCAAAAACCAAGCTTCTCATTTTACAGATGAGGAACTAAGGGAAATCAGGGTTAAGCCACTAAAGCCAGAGTCACACTGCATCTAGGCAAATTTAAACTCAGACCTTCCTGCCTCCTGGCCCACTGCAACTCTCACATTCCCATTATAAATATTAGGGGCTTACTTATTTTCTTCTTGAACTCAACAAAAGAAAATGTCAATAGATGACAGAACTCAGGAAAGGGGCGGCTAGGTGGAGCAGTGAATAGAGCCCTGACCCTGGAGTCAGGAGTACCTGAGTTCAAATCCAGACACACACACACACACACACACACACACACACACACACACACACACACACACACACACACACACACTAGCTGTGTGGCCTTGGGCAAGTCAAGAAAACAAAAACTCAGGAAAGCAGTTTTCCAAACCTGCCAGTTGATCTTGGGACAGGTAATCAAATTCTGAAAACAGGTGTGATGTACTAAGATCCGGCAGGTTGGTTTCCATAATAACATCCGTGACTGTAACCCCAAGGATAATTTGGGGATATTTATTAGCCTTCATATTGCCACCTGTGTCATCTGTCATTTTATTCATACCTTCTTATGGCGGCATCAAGTTCATAGTTAGGATGAGTTTCACTGACACCCTTCTTAATGTTTTCAGAGCCTAGGTCTGTGTGGGAATCGTAGCTGGTATACCCAGTGCCCCTCCCCTAACCCCCAAAAGAAGCAACTAAATGTGTTTTATTTATTTTTTTGCAGGGCAATTGGGGATACTTGTGACTTACCCAAAGTCACATGGGTAGTGTGTCAAGTGTCTGAGGCTGGATTTGAACTCAGGTCCTCCTGATTCTAGGGCCAGTGCTCTATTCACTGTGCCACCTGGCTGCCCCCAAACAGCTACATTGCTAAAACCACAAAGAGGCATAATGACAGTGACAAGATTCTACTCATCTTTCAGGTCAATAGTCATCCTGAATGTCCTGGATGGAGTTTAAAGATGGAGTTTGGAATTAGAAAAAGTACTTTTCCTTAACCAAAATTTGTGGGGTCAGTTGAAAATTAATAAATATGCATTTAACTGGATTATAAGGGCCTGTTAATGACATTGACTTATTCACTTTCAAATCCCAACTTTATCCAAGATTCTACTTCAACTTCAACTGGTCACGGTTCTACAGCAGCTTTCTTCTTTGTAAAGCAGGTACAAAAACATTCAGATTAACCTTTATCACATACCTGATGTGCGATTTCATGGGCAACAACATACAAAATGATGGTTTTTCTCAATGGGTGGTCATCCTTCTCTTGCACCAATGTATAATCATCAAATGTTATTAGTCCCCAATTTTCCATGGCTTGTTTGTTAAAAATAGGAAACCCAATGAGGTCTAAATGGAATCACATTGAAGGAAAAATTAAACCATTGCCCTTAAAAAATAAAAAATACCAACTGCCCTGCCCTCACCCCTCCAAAAAAAAAATTACCAAATTCTGTTCTTGCATGTACATAAATTTCATGTTCATCATTCTTTGTTTCACGTTCATTATTTTTGCCTAATAAAGTAACAAGATCCTATTTTCTTATTTGTTACCTTTGTTCTATGTAGCTCCATTAAGTTGGGAAATGTGACCCTATTCAAAGTCTCCCAATTGCCTCTGAACTGCATTAATAACGTTGAATTCAACAAACTATTTCACGTACAATTTCAAGAGCATAATATAGAAGAAAAAATGTTAGATTATGGCTTTATTCAAATATTTCGTGGAACATGAAATATTTGCCATCTTTACTTTTATTTTAAATAGTGATAACAGAGTAGACCTTATAATTTCTGATCCTGTGCCATATATAAAGTGATTGTAGTCTTTGTAGAAATTAATGGAAACACATGATTCGAATTCTGGAGAGGCAGGTCACTTCTCTAGGCATCAGCTTCCAGATCTATGCAATGAGGGACTAGATTGTCATCTTGCTTTAAATTCTATGCTCTACTCACAACTGGAACATCAGCATCTAGCCTAAGCACTAAGAAAAGGGTTGGAAAGAAGGTCAAAAGTATACATTTTACTTGGACCTCCTTTTTCTTACCTCTAGCACTTAGAACATTACTTCACACACACTAGGTGCTTAAGAAATGTTTACTCACTGATGGACAATAGAAGTCATAGAATAGAGAGTTTTCAAACTGGAATGAACCTCAAAGATCAAAACCAGCTTTTTATCAGTTTTACAAATCAGGAAGTCAAGGCCCCTACAGACCCATAATGACTTGCTCTAGGTTACACAATGGGACAAGAATGGTACCCAGAGCTTCTGACCCCCTTTGCAGGGCCCTTTCCAGTAACCCCTGATGCTTCTCATTGTTGTACATAATCCCTATGACTGAGCTGCTTTCTGAAGGCTTTCTGAAGGGGGGAGCTCCATGGGGATCAGCCCTGAAATAAATGAGAATTGGGGCAATGAACCACAGCACAGCAGGTGCTACTTCTTGGCCCTTGATTAATGTGGATCCATCCTGAAAAAAAAAAAAAAAACTTAGAAAGAGTCTCTCACCCATTTTTGGAAGAGGATAACTGACATTAAATAAATCTTCCAACTTTGAGAAGATAGGGCCTGCAATACTCAAAGCCAAGTCTGCTCCCCCTTCAGCAACTGCATCCTTCCGAGCCCAAATCCGTACCTAAAAAGCAAAACCAAACAAAAAAGGCCCCAAAAGCAGAAATGAAGACAAATGATGAGCTTGATTTGATATCACAACTTGGTTTTCTGTGATGCTGCTTTGAGAGAATGTCATTGCTCCCTTTCTGAAGGAAAACAGAACAGCCAAAGATTTAAGTATAGGCATAAAATCCAAGAACATCTACACTGTATGTATGTCATCTCTTGGCTCATTTCACTTTCCATGCTAATCCTTTCCTGCCCACTCCCAAGGGAAAGAGAAAGACCAACCCAGGATTCCACACCTCATCAGAACTAGGAGATAGACAAGGGAAAGAGCTATTAGAAATTGACTGCCTTGAGCACCAAGAATGGCTTGACATATGTACAATCACTATACATTGTGACTATTCCTGGAAAAACGGTCATATTTACCTCCTTGCCCCTTTCAGTTCCGTTGACATAATCATAGTCACACACAGCAAATGCAATTATGTATGTTGACATTCGGAGAGTCTGTTCAAAGCTGGTAACCATCCATTTGTTTCCATTTGCATCTTTTCTTTCAGATGTGGCTAAAGAAAGTCTTATTTTAGCACACTGATAACACAAATCATAAAATACTCAGCCATGAGAGTAATTTCTCCTTTCTCACTTGGCCATGCTAATATTTACCTGATTACTTCAAGACTGTCCCAATGGTTTAGCAAAGTTCCTTCCTCACCCTTCACCAATGTGGGTTCACAGATGTTAATCATAGACCACAAGAAGCTAAAAATTAGAACATGGTACAGTGCAACGAGTGCTGCCTCTGGATTCAGAGCCTTGGTTGGAGCCTCTTCAATACCTCCCTTCGGAATTCTGGACAAATCACTTAAGAAATGAAGAGGTTGAACTAGAGGTTTTAAGGTTCATACTTACTCTATATGATATGGCATATAAGTCTCCTGGTTTCTAGACTAGCCCCTTTGTAATGGTATTTGAAATATTTTCAATACCCAAAGGACAGTGTGAAATAAGTGGCAGCTCTACCATTGGTATGGCTCAGCTGCTTCTGTCTTGGTGGAAATCTAGTTCCTGTCTTTAAGACCCAAACCTAGGTTCATTTTAAGGGGTGTGGGGAATACAGTTTATCTTTTCCCCACTTTCATGCAAATCCAGAACTTAACTCTGCCTGTACATGTGGCATCAATGCAGACTGGGCTAAGGGACTCTGTGATAAGGTGACCATGTGGTCACCTACACTTCCCAGGTCCACGTGATGGATATCCAAAAAATGTAGGCAACAACTGAGTTGCAGGACTGGATTTTAAAGCTTTCATACATGTGCACTTACCCACCCCTCACTTCATGCTAGTGTTTGTTAATCCATCATTAAAGTTTGGTTTAGCAGCTCTCAGGATAAAATGCCATGGTGGATTATTAGAAATGTACACTCACTAAGGAAAGGATCATAACATTCTTACAAAACAACCTAAAATCAGAAAGAAGCATTCTTTACCTATGTCTGGCATGTTGGAAAGAGCCACATAAGTGGGATGGTGAACAATCGTGATATTGAAGGTTGCCTTCATAGCTGGCTCATCAAAACAGGGGAAAATTCTCCTGGCATATGTTGGTTCCAGATCGGAAGCAATCAGAGCCCTGGATGGAAACAATATTGGTGGGATTATTTATTTTCTGCCATCTTGTAGTCAGAAAAAACTTGGATTCAAATGGATACTTACTAACTGTGGGACCCTGGGCAAGTTCTGTGCTCTGAGTCTCAGTTTCCTTATCCATAAATGAGGATAATAATGGCCAAAGTACCTACCTTGAAGGATTGTTGTGGGGAATTAGAGGGGAGGTTGGATGCAAAGGTTTTTGGTAAAACTTTAGGAACAATTACCATTATTATCAGCAAATAAATTGGAGAGAGAGAGAGAGAGAGAGAGAGAGAGAGAGAGAGAGAGAGAGAGAGAGAGAGAGAGAGACTATGTTTAGAAGAAAAGCTAAGACAATCTGCAAGATTGGGAGCCCTGTGCCCTGAGAACAGAAAGAGGATGAAGGGACAGATTTAACTGAGATGGATCCTCAGGAAGAGAAAAGGAGAAGCTGGGTGGCCACGACCGAACTAGTTGAGCATCGGGGAGGTGGGAAGAGAAGGAAGAGGAACAAGACAAACTATCCCCTTGTAAAATGTGAAGGAATGAAGTCAGATTTATCAAAGGTGAGAATGGAAATCCTGCTCGAGAGGGATGGGGACAGATGAGGACAATCCTTCGGGATTTGTCTTTAGTCTGAAAGAAAAGGAAGAACTTCAGCTCTTGCCCGGGGGATGGAGAAAGAAAGGTTGGCGAAGAGAAGCAGATGGGGCTAGTCTTCCAATACTGAACACATGAGAGGCAGGAAGTGAAGGGAAAATCTTCTGGGGTGAAAGTGAAAAAGGGTGGGGAAGGGGGCACTGGAAAAGGGAAAAAACCAGAATATATAGAGCAGTGAAGAGGGGTTGAGGATAAGAGCACTATCCCTTACCTAAGCCTTCCCTGGTCGGAATATAAGTTGCGGAAGAGCCCATCCTTGTCGGTCTGGTTCACTAAACCTGAAAAGTCGAACTGCAGCACGTAGTGGCGTCCGGCCTTCAAGGTTTCCCTCAGTTCCATCACCAGGTACTCCATCTTCGGGAACTTCCACAAGTTACTGACCGCCACCTGGCCCACTGGCCGCTGCTGCCCGTCTGCCCCGGGGCCCTCGGGCAAGGGCCCCAGCACCGAGGCGCCCTCGTAGTCTAGCTGGAAGCTGTGGATCAGCACCCGGGTGGTCGGGGTGACGCATTTCACGGTGATGTTGAGACGCCCGTTGAAGGACTTAGAAGACTGCTGGATCTGGTCCGGCTGCAGGGGGACCCAGAGCTCCAGATCATAGTGCAGGGGCACCAGGTCGGAGGGCAGGCGCGGATGCTTCCAGGGTTCAGAGATGGGCTGGAGCTGGGGTTCGGTGGTGGGCAGGGTTGTGTAGTCCAGGGGGCCGGAGGTGGACTCGTTCAGGTGGTCCCAGGGCCCCGAGGTGGACAGGCTTGCGTCGTCCAGGGGGCGGGAGGTGGACAGGGTCGTGTCGTCCAGGGGCCCGGAGGTGGACAGGGTCGTGTCGTCCAGGGGCCCGGAGGTGGACTGGCTCGGGTGGTCCCAGGACCAAGAGGATCTCTTGGCGCTCGGCCGGGTCCCGAGGGCTCGGATGACACTACTCCTGGTCTCCTTGGTCTCTCCCTCAGCTTCATGCCTGAGGCCCATAGACTCCCCCAGTAGTACCGCTCCTAGTACCAGCAGTGCGAGGACGACCACCTTGAGGTTCAGGTAGAATCGGGAGTTGGACGTGTCTCCCATGGTGCTGACTGAAAAGTCAGTAACCCCTCCAAGTCACTGATGGAATTGCCAAGAGTGGTGAGCTGAGCTAAGCTTAAAACCTGGGGAAGCCCCTAAACTCCCACCGCCCCACCCCAGTTTGGGCAGTCCCCCCCCTCCCACCTATCCTTTCTAATTAATCCCCTTCTTTTCTTTTCTTTCATTTCCCCCATTCCTCTCTCCCACCTCCAAGAATGGTATGAGAGATGAAGAGATTTTGGAGTGAAATGCTAATCCAGCCCCCATGACTATCCAAAGGGAACAGGAGCAGGAGGAAAGCAGCTGCTTGCCCCACTGGCCAGATCCAAGTTCTTGCCAGATGAGGTATAGGTTCTGGAACCCACCTTGAGCTCCTTGAATCTTTGAGGTATAGGCTCTGGGAAAGTAAACCTTCCCAGGGAAGACATTTGCCTGAGGTCATGAGCCTTAAGTTGTGGCTCTGCCCAAGTCTTTAGCCCCCCTTTGTTCCAATAGTTTCCCACTCTTAATGTTCTTGTTCCCACCCATGAACTGTCCTGGCCCAACATTGTCTATGGTCTTTAGGTAGCCTCCAGCAACTTTTGACCCTTAATCACTCATTACTGGAGTCTGATCTCATCTTGACTCCTGAAGACCCTACCTACTGGAGTCTGACCTCATCTGACTCTTCCTGAAGACCCTCTCCAATCTCCTCCTCTGACCACCCCTAGATTCCTCCCACAACCTTTCTGTATATAGAACCCCATCTTCCCTCCATGACCTGTGAGAGCACCTTAGAAAGCCCTAGCACACAGACTTGCTCTGAATAAACTTTACTTTTTCTTTGGCTGAGAAGACTTGAGTGGCATTCTTTCAGCAGGACCCTGCATGTTGGTATTTTGGAGTATCAGGCAGCCCTAACCCTCTTTGGGCACCCTCTTCATTGCCCAGCTCTCCAATCTCCAGTCTGATTCTAGGGAGGAGGCAGGGAAAGCACCAGAGGCAGGGCTGATGACTTGTTCTACCTCCTCTGTCCAAGCCCAATTTAAGAAGGAAAATGAACTATGAGGGTGCTAGTGGGGGTTGGGGAGGAGCGGGGAAGTAACGGGAAGGGCTCTTTAGAGGGCAGGGGAGTACAATGTCATAGTGTGGTAGGAATCTTTTTGAACCAAACGCTGACGTCCGAGGCTGTAGCAGAGAGGGGTGCTGAGATGGGTCGGTTTTCCTGGCTGTCCATTCTCTAACCAGACCTCAGATTTCTCCCAGCTCCTAGTTTGGTGCGAAGACACCTCGACTCCACATTCTGCTTGTGGTTTGTCGTTTGTCCTTCCTTCTAGAAGAGGGCCTGCCATCAGGGAGGTGATGCCATGACATGCAAGTAACTCGGAGTTAAGTAAGGGAAGGCTGTGCAAAGTCACCAAAGTCTCCTCTGGAGCCATCTGGGTCGAGTGGCCAGATAGAGATCAGAAGGATTGCAGATGATCCTCACACTCTGAAGGAGAGAGGGCATGGTCTCCTGTGGGAAGGGATGTGAGCTCCCTTCTCCCCGACCTCGGCAAACTTTTCAACCCGGCCTTTAAGGACAGCTATGTCTTCTCTGTAGTGGGGCTCAGGGATACATCCGAAGGAGAGGCACACAAGAAAAGACAGTCCAACCTTCCAAGCAGCTGAGCTCAGTCTTCAGCTTCATTCAGAAGTCTGATTTCTTTCTGCGGGAGAGCTGGGTTTTTGCCTCGAGGATGAGGTTCAGCAGGGTTCTACTACTTGAGCCTTAGAACTGAAAGGGACTTCTCCCCGCCCCCCCTTACCATTCATAATAATTCGGGAAACCGAGTGTGACACAATCCAAAACTAAATTCTAAAGTTCTATGTGAACACAGAGATGGTGAACTGGGATCTGTGATTTCACCGATATTAACCTTTTAGAGTTGCCTAGAAAGATTGAGAGGGTGACCTGACCAAACTCACACGACTTGTGTGTGTGTGTGTGTGTGTGTATAGGACGATATATAGGCTGTGAAGTGGAGAAATGAGACAAATGGGAATAAAACAGTTTTGGACAGCCGATGGTGGCCTGGTTACATTTGAAGGAGCCTTGTTTGCCAAAATCAGAAAAGTAAATTGCCTTGCATATAAAGGCCTGCCCACATTTGGTCTTTTCCCTGAGCTCCCCAGTCAAAAAGAGAATCTGCTTTGATTTTGTTGGGGAATTCATCAATCACAGTGCAAAGCTAGAAGATAGAAAGTGTAATTCACATCAGAGAATGGGCAGTTGCCAGGTGGCTAGCAATTCTGCAAAGTCACAAAGGTGGATTCTCGGTGTTTTACAAAATGTTAGGATGGCTGGCAGAGGGAGAAGTCTTTCAGGTAAGACTACTCATTCACCTTCCTTATTTGGAAGGTTGAATAAAAAAGACAGGATGCTAGGCATTTTGGGGGCTCATGTCTTAACTTTGGAGTAACCTTGGAGTAAACCAAGATCTTGCTTGTTCTGGTAGGGCTTTGTTGTACTTTCCCTGTAGTTTATCTCATCAGACCACCTTAGAAGGTCTCTGGTTAATCTCATCAAACTATTTTGGAGGCAAGGATTAGAGTTCTCCCTTTGAGATAGAATCAGCACAACACTTCAGGCTACGTTTTTTTTACTTGTAAGGCTGTTGTTTCTGGGGGTGCATTTACCCTAAAACTCACAACAAGCAGGTTTTGTGCATTTCTTCCCCTATTCCTTCTTTTGATACTCTATTAGAAGTATCATCAAATCTGGACTACCCAATTTGTAGGTCCATGACACAGTAGGTCAGCTTAGTAAGGAAGCTTGGTCCAAAGAGTGTTATTATGGTGGTGATGAAACAAAAATGTGGAGAACCAATCATACAAAATCTGGCATATTATCCATGACAAATATCAATAAATCAATTACACTGCAACAAATCTGGAAGAAATAAACAGTTTAAGCAACCATTCAAAAAGGTTAAGAGACTATGGACAATAAATGTGTTCATAGTGGAGACAGTTGGAGACAACTAGGTGGTACAGTGGATAGACTACTCTGCCTGGATTCAGGAAGACTCCTCTTGCCTGTTGACTGTGTTCAGCTTCAGACACTCACCAACCTGTGTGACCCTGAGTAAATCACTTAACTCTGTGTGCCTCAGTTTCCACATCTGTAAAATGAGTTGGAAAAGTGAATGGCAAACTACACCAGTATCTCTGCCAAGAAAACCCCAAATGTGGTCACAGAGTGTTGGACATGACAGAAAAATTACTTAACTGAACAATAACAAATGATCAGATAGACAGGTTTCATCTTGGATTTAGCTCTCTGATTGCTTGAAGACATTTGCTTCTGAAGTACATTTTTCCTGGAAATTCTGTGTCAAAGGGGGTCTGGTCTAGACCACACATTTTCCAGCTTGGTCTGCTTCCAGACCAAGGGATGGACCAAAGGGATAGCCTTTTTTTTTCATCTTGTTTCTAGGGTAGATTTCTCCTAGTAAATCTACTTTCCAGGCTCCAAGTCTACAGTTAAATGGCACTTGTGGATATTCTCTGTATAATGGTATTCAAACCCACCAGTAACAGGGCTCAGTATAATTTAGCAGTGCCTGACAAAACCTAATAACATTGGCCTACCAGTAACTAACTTATGTGGTAAAAGCCAGTGCAAACCTGATGGAGTTAACCTTATAAATACTAAGTTTAGGGGAAAATCAAAGGACATACCTACAGCTGAAAAGTTTTGGCTTTCAGCATTCTTGTCTAAGCTCCATAGATGATGTGGGGTAGGTTAGACAAAGAGTTTTTGACCTGTTTGTTGATATTATCCAAAAGAGATCTCAAAGAGGAAAACCATAAAGTTTCTTGACAATTCTTAAAGCAGTTCTCCACGTGAAAGACTCAAGCCAACTCAAGAACATACGTAATCAAAGCTTGTATATTTGGGCATTTATAAAAATAGGCATCTAGGG
>JAQQSW010004034.1:0-14539 GCA_028646575.1 Pseudocheirus occidentalis
CAAGGAGAAAAATATTACAAGCTGCCAAGAAGAAACAATTTGAATACTGTGGAAACACAATCAGGATAACTCAGGATCTGGCAGCTTCTACATTAAGGGCTCAAAGGGCCTGCAACATGATATTCTGGAGATCAAGGGAGCTACGATTAAAACCAAGAATCACCTACCTGGCAAAATTGAGTATAATGTTCTGGGGAAAATATGGTCATTCAATGAAGTGCAGGACTTACAAGCATTCTTGATTAAAAACAAAACAGAAGTAAATAGGAAATTTGACATTCAAATACAAGAAGCATGAGAAGGTAAACATGGAAAAGCATTCATAAGGAAATTATCAATGTTGGACTATTTACATGCCAACATGGAAAAACGATAATTGTAACTTATGAATTTTTCTCACTTTGAGGATAGCTGAAGGGAATATAAATGTGGAATTTGTATGTATGTATGTATGTATGTATATATATACACATACAAATATGTCTATAGAGGAGGATATATATCTTTATAGGAATACATATGTGAGTGTGTGTATACATGTGTACATAGAGGGCACTGGATCAATCAAATAGGATGGGATAATATTTTAAAAGGTGAAATTGAGAGGTGGGAGAGCAATAGAATGAGAGGAGACAGGGAGAGACAGAATGGGGTTAATCCTCTCATATAGAAGAGGCAAGGGATAACTCTTACAATGGAGGGGAAGAACAGGAAGGCAAAAGGGAATAGGTCAACCTTACTCTGATTGAATTTGGCTCAGGGAAGGAATGACTTACATTCTAAGTTGGTTATCTTGGCCTACAGGAGAGTAGTGGGGAAGGGGATTAGAGGGGGGAGGATGGAGCAGAGGGCATGTTAGTGGGAAAGAGTTGTTAGAAGCACACATTTCTGTAAAGGGACAGGGACAAAAGTAGGAAATAGAACAAGTCGGGGGCCAAATAGGAAGGAGGCAAATAGAGTCAGTCTTTTACAATATGTCCATTGTGAAGATGTTCTGTGTAACTACACATGTACAGCCTGTATTGAATTGCTTGTCTTTCACGTGGGGGTAGGTGATGAGGGAGGTAGGGAAAGATTTTACAATTTAAAGTCCTTAAAATTATATATATGTGTGTGTATGTGTGTGTGTACATACATACATATATGTACATATATAATCATTATTATTATTTACATGTAACTGGGAAATAAGACATACAGGCACTGGGGTAGGGAGATCCATCTTGCCCTACCAGAAAGTCAGAGGGGTAACAGGGGAGGATATAGGAGAGAGCAGATTGGGGGAGGCTATATATAGTGGGATTGCTGCTTTGGGGGTGGTGGGATACAGGAAAGATAGGGAGAAAACTGGTAAGTCAAAATCTCATGGAAATGGATGACATAAACCAAAATAAAAGTTTAAACAAAGAAGGTAGAACAATGTACAAAAGTTTCAAGGAGTCTTACTTAATCTTAATGCAAGAAGAGAACCAAAACTAAAACTATTCAAAATTGATTTCACTACCTTGGACTATAGTGGTTACATCCTCACTGTAGGAACAAAAATTGAGTGACCATATATTGGGGGAATAGTAGAGAGGATTCCTGCTTTAATTCCATTTGGAACGGATGATTTCTAAAGTCCCTTCTAAAATTCTGCTATACAGTAATCTATTTCATTTAATATTAAGGCCAGTCTGGATGCTAGAGTACTATTCCTAAGGTAAAATAAGGATAAGTGCATTATGAGGGTTTGCCAGACAATTTTTTGTTGTTGAATGTCATTCTGGGGATTGAAAATGTATCTATAGCTCAGTTAAAAATCTGGGGAGAGCTGAAAGGCAAGTGATATATTGGGAAAAAGAAACATAATCATTTTTACATTAGTACATTGCACAGGATATTTTCTGCCAGCCATTTTTTAACCAAAATTCCACTGCAAGTCAGAGCATAAAACTTTATGTTTTGTTTTATTTCATTTTCTGACATTTCAAAGATAAATGCATTTTGTCAGAATAGACATTTCTCACTGTCTTCAACTCATCCTTAGTCACCATTCGTACCACTTTCACACCATCCCACTTCCCAACTTTCCAAATTTGGTCCCTTTTGAGACATTTGTTCTCTTTCTTGTTGGAAATCTTGGCTAGATATCTCATTTGCCTTATCACTCCTTCTCTAATGTACAACAACTTAAGACTTCTCAGATGTCATTGTATTTCTTGCTATTCTCTTCCATAAAATTCTCATCTTCCCTCATTCTCTTTCTCCTATTGCCCAGTGATGATTCCAGAATATGGAAATACCAACTTTTACTCGAAGTGTGCTGTCTATTATTTACTAGACTAAAAAGACCTCTGCTAAAGTCCTGACTATATAATGTACTTACTGTCTTATTTGCTGTTCCTTCCACATGATGACCCATTTTTAGACTCTGTGCCTTTGTATGTGTCACCCAAATATCTAGAATGGATATCCTTTCACTTCTGCTTATTATAATCAATGGTCTGGAAAATGTTTAGCAACTACCTCTCCCCCAGAAAATGTACACATGGTCCAATTCTAAGTTTAATTTGGATTTTTAACATTTTCTCCATTACTTATAAATTTTGGCATAGATAATCAACAAAACTATATATTGTCTTGATTTGTAGTGTTTGCTCATTTCTGAGAAATCATTGCTCATAATGAAAATTTAACAATCTGTTTTTTGGAGCTGAATCAAAAATGTTCCATCATGCTTTATTTTATAATCCTTGGTTTTCCTTCCAAATCAGACTCCTGTAGCATAAAGTCTTTCCTGATCTCCCCTGCTGTCATCTTCCTCTTCCAGCTTACTTCATATTTATTCTATATACACTTAAATGATACAAGATGCATCCCCTCATAGAGGCAGCTAGGTGGTACAGTAGACAGAACATTCATCCTGGAGTCAGAATGATCTAAATTCAGATTGGACCGTAGAATCTTGCTAGTTTTATGGAAGTAAACCTCCATTTGCCTTAGTTTCCTCAACAATAATATGGGGATAATTGTCATCTATTCAGTGTTGTTGTGAGGATCAAATTATATAAAATTTGTGAAGTGCCTAGCACAGTTTCCAGAACATTGTAGACACTTAATATATACACCTTTTTTTTTTAACTTACTTCAAATAGCATGAGAACTCTTTGGAGCAGTGACTGTTTCACTTTGTCTTTCTATACTCATTATCTATCAAAGAATATAGCACATAGTAGACATTCTTATTGAGTGCTTGATTCATTGATTGAATAACCTCAAGCTAGTCATTAAACCTTTGTGACTCAGTCTCTGGCTCTAAAATAGAAAATATTTTAAGAAATCACAGCACAGTTCAGTTGTAATAGGCAAATGAAATCACAGATATAAGGCTCTCAGTAAATCGTAAAGTAGGAGATGGATGTCAATTATGATAAATTGATGTGTACAGGGTCAAACACAGTAACTAAGTGCTAGGGTTTAAACCAGTGTCTTCTGACTCTTAAGTCCAATCTTTCAATTATACCAAACCAACCACAAGTTGTAAGTATTTAACTTTCATTCTTCTTTTATTCTTGTCTTCTGACATCATAATATTTGGTGATCTTAAACCCTGCTGGTATTTCTGTAATGAATTTTAAAAATTTTAATATGTAAGCATATAATAGATAGCAAATAAATGTTTATTCCATCTCATTCTCTTCCTCTTTCTCTTCATACAAAAGCTTCTTAATTTTGTATACTTTAAATTGTTTACTTAATCTCTTGGTCAAATCTACTCTATGTTTCAGTAATATGCTTCATATTTTCATATATGGAAAATGTACCTCCCTTCATTTCCATTTTTTCAATGTTGTTGCTTCTTTTTTACCCCCAAATTTTTATTTTAGACTCAAACACCAGAACACAAATACAGAATAGAGAAAAGAATAAAAATATTTCATAAGCTTTAATATATATTTTGAATCCTCTCTTATGTTCTGCTATGCACATGACATGTTTTTCCCCCTCTAACTTTGTATTTAAGTTCCAATGATGTTGCTTCTTTCAAATTATCTACGAGTAGAGCTTTTTATAATGTACTGTTTGTTCAATTTTAATTGCTGAGGTCAGATTGTTTAGATTTTCAATTTATTATTCTATTCATTTAGACATTTTGCATTTTAGTGAATATTCATTCACTTTATTTTTACTTTGTGTTGGCATACTTTTATACTCCCTAATAGTTTCTGAAAATTTTCCTTATTTTTTCATTTGTTGTGAATTCTCCATCATTTTTAATTTTGATAACTTGTCTTCTATCTCTTTTAAAAAATGAATCTTGAGAAGATTCTGGGAAGATGGCACATTAAGTCAGAAAATTCCAAGATCTCAGTTTTCCCCCACAAAGGAGTTGAAATATCACTTTAGGGCAAACAAAGTATAGATAGAGATAAATAAGAATAAGGGCACAACTGGTGTCTTCCTGAGACAATTTGAAAAGATCAGAAGAAAAATCCCAGAGCCAGGTTTGGTCCCTGTGAAGAGTAAAAACCTCTAGGTTAGGTTCCGTTTCAACAATAAATAAGCCACAAGCCCTGGGGTTAGATGGTTTGAGAGGCTGCATTGGCTGTAGGTACAGGAATTTCTAACCCTGCATAGTGAGGGGAGTTGGGTGTTTGAGTGCACATCTGCTGGAAAGAAATGCCACATCCAGCTATGCTGCAAAGAGCAGTAGGGGTGAGAAAGAACCAGCATACACCTAGTGAGTGCAGAAGCAGTGGGACAGAAAGCCTCTGGCTGTGAGCACTTATAGGAGATTGGAGGTTTGACTTTGATTTCAGGTTAGAGGGGAGAACTGAAAATCTGGGGGTAATAGGTACAATTTCCAATACCACTGGGCTAGAAGTGATTACAAAAATTAATCTATTAACCTAAAAATTCCCAGGCAAAGGAGAATCCAACTATAGAAAACTATTATGGGAATAGAGATGACCAAGGTTCTTCTTCACAGGCAGATATTGAAGTAAAGAAACCCCCAAAGACTAACATCAAGTGGTCACCTATGTAAAAAGAATTTATAGATGATCTTAAAAAAGACTTTAAAAATAAAATGAAAGAGATGGAGGAAAAACTAAAAAAAAATAAGAATAATTCAAGAAAAACAAGGTTATCAAAGGGAAGCAACCAATTAGAAAAATAAATCCAGAATCTTAAAGAAGAAAATGACATCTTGCAAATTAGAATTGGGTAAAGTGAAGCCAGTGAAATTATAATAGATTAAGAAATGATATTTAAAAATCTGAATAATGAAAAAATAGAAGAGAAAGTAAAACATAAGAAAAACAACAGTTCTGGAGAATAGATCAAGAACAGAAAATATAAAAAATAATTGGACTAACTGAACTTTATGATAAAAACATTTTGATAAAATAATACAAGAAATAATTAAAGAAAATTGTCCTGAAGCATTAGAACAAGGGTGGTGGTGGAGGTGAAGTAGAAATAGAAAGAATTCATCAACCACCACTTAAAAGAGATCCTTTGAAGAAAACTCATAGGGATATTGTGGTAAAATTCTGAAACCCCCAGCTCAAGGAGAAAATATTAAAAGCATCAAGGTTACAACAATTTAAATATGACAATGCTACAATCAGAATTATGCAAGACCTATCAGCAGACATTAAAGGACCACAGGTCTTGGAAAACAATACATCAAAGAGCAAAAGAACTGGACCTCTAGTCAAAAATATCATACCCTGAAAAGTTAGCAATCTTTTTCAATGGAAAAAAATGGACATTTGGCAAACTCTCAGACTTTCAAGACTATGTTGAAAAAAATCCTGAAGTGAATAAAGGTTTCACATACAAGAACTAAGAGGAATATAAGGTACATACCAAAGACTGATTATAAGGGATTCCTAAGGACACACTGTTTACCTTTTATATATGTAAAACTTAAAATGTAAATCTAAGATTCTTATTAATAATTGGGTATCTCATAAGTAAGATTCTGGTAAATCTGATTATGATATTACTTTTAAAAGCAACACCATTTACTGACAGCTAAAAGGGCTAATTATTTTATACAAATGAAGTGCAGGAGCAAGAGTCACTAAACAGGAATTCTATGGTGAGGAGGGCTTGTAGCCCTGGTAACCTACTTTCATTGGGAACAGGATTAAGAGGGAACAATACACATATATTTTGAAGAATATAAATGCCTTCTAAATTCAGAAAAATAAAATGGTACGGGCATAGGAGGAGAAAGAGTAAAAGAGATGGATCTGTAGAAGGGATGGTGAAGGAATAGGTTAAAGAGGGGTAAAGAAGGATGTTAAGGTGTATGGGAATGGGAGGATAGGGGAAGGGTCCTTGGAGGAGGGTAGGCAAGTAATAGGAGGGCAACGTAGTGGATAGAAGTAAAGTAGATGATGTAGGAGGAGTAGGAAAAAAGAGATATGTACAAACACAAAAAATAAAGATCAGGAATAGAATATGTTTGGGAAAGTACACACCTACATATGCATGTATATGTGTATATGTGTATGTATGTATCTATTGCTATAGAGAAACATATCTAACTTTATTGTAGCCTTGGGGGGGGAGGGCAGGGGAAGAGAAAAAAACAAGGTAAAAAAAGTGCACAGCAGAGACCAAAAGAAAACTTACAAGGAAGCAAAGGTGGGCAATTAATTCTCAATACAGTATGTATTATTTATCATAAAGGCTGTCTTGAAATGAAAATTTATTGTTAAATATTTTGAATACTCTCTTATGTTCTGCTATATATAGGACTTGCTTTCTTTTTGCTTTGCATTTTGTATTAAAGTTCTAATATTCAAGTTTATAATGTGTTTTTGTTTTTTCTCTATTCTGTATTTGTGTTTTGTCCCTTGAGTCTAAAATAAAATATGTTTTTTAATTCTTTATAATTTCTCACATGTTCCATTTTTGTAAGGATACCTTGCAGAACAAAAATATGCATACACTCACAATTGTCATTCTACAGTATCCCAAAGTCCAGAATATCTAATTTTTCTAAGTATTCTATTCCAAGCAATATTTTTTGGTTTATTTTTCGTTACACTTATATTAGTTTGAATGTTGAAATCTCCAGTTATTGACACTTTTCCCCGTACTTCTCTTTGTAGTTTGTCTAGCTTTTCCCTAGTCAGAAGAAATTTGTCTCAAGTCAGAGAAATTGGGTTCAAGTTCTCCCCCTTATATTTATTACCTATGTTATATGGAACAAGCTACAATTTCCTTGGGTTTAGACAAGATGGCCTCTGGATTGCCTTGGAAATCTAAATCTGTGACTCTATGTTTATTTCACTTCTAGGATGAACCTTTAGTTGATAGAAATGTTTGTCATTGATATTTTTTCTTTCTTTTTTTGTTTTGTTTTCTCTTTCTTTCTTCCTTTCTTCCTTTCTTCCTTCCTTCCTTCCTTCCTTCCTTTCTTTCTTTCTTTCTTTCTTTCTTTCTTTCTTTCTTTCTTTCTTTCTTTCTTTCTTTCTTTCTTTCTTTCTTTCTTTCTTTCTTTCTTTCTTCTTTCCTTCCTTCCTTCCTTCCTTCCTTCCTTCCTTCCTTCCTTCCTTCCTTCCTTCCTTCTTTTTTTTCTCTTTGCTTTTTTGGAGGACAATGCAATTGGGGTTAAGTGACTTGCCCAAAGTCACATGGCTAGCAAGTGCTAAGTGTCTGAGGCCAGATTTGAACTCAGGTCCTCCTGAGTCCAGGGCCAGTACTGTATTCACTGCACCACCTAGCTTCCCTGATATTGTTTCATTTTCTATGATGACTGTAATCATAAAGCTATTTTCTTCTTTAGGTGCTTTTTTTTTTGAGAGAATAGAGATTAAGTGACTTGCCCAGGGCCACACAGATCATAAGTGCCTAAGACCAGATTTGAACTCTGGTCCTCCCAGCTCCAGGGTCAGTGCTCTATCCACTGTACCTCTAGCTGATCCTAGGTGTCATAATCATTTTGATTTTCATTTTGCCTTGTCTGAGATAATGAAAGCAACCACTTCATTTTAGGAGTTAGATAAGATCATATAGATTCTATTCTAATATCTCATATAATTCCCGATGCTTCAAAAATCTTTGACATAAAAGTTATTGTTGAATGTTGCTTCCAGACCCATCCTTCTTTAGTATATCAAGTTCATTCCATTCATATTAACATTGTGGTTTTTAGCATTGTCTTACATTCCATCTTGTCCTTACAAAATCCCTCCCCCCCACTCTGTTTTTAAAAGGAAACAAGTAGAGAAGTAGCATTAGGGAGAAAGGAATGACATCATCATTAGACATCTATAATTGAAAGAGTTTGGTCCTAATTGCCTACTCTCTATTTTCACCCAACTGAGAAATAGGGCACTCTCTGTGTCCCTCTATTTGTCTTTCTAAGTGTCCTTATTTCATCTTTTTTTTTTTGTAATCAGTCCTCTGTCATTGACGTTTGTGTTGTTGATGCCTAGGTCAGTATAATAATCATTGTCTTTTCTAGTCCTTTATTTTTTTCAGCTAAGTTTCTTTGCCTGCATATACATTTCAAAGACCATACCAAACTCTAGTTCCCTCAAAAAGAAATGCTTGGAATTAATTAATTTATTAATTTTCATTTATTAGCTAAGTAATGAAAATTAATTAATGAAATTAATTAGTTAATTACATTAAATAAGCCATTCCCTCTCCTTTACACCCTCTCCTACCACCACAGGTTAAAGCTTGATGAAATTAAATTACTTTGGAAATGAGTTATTTTTTTGCCTTTTGAATTTGCGACATAATTTTGTATGATCCTAACTGTCCTCCCTGGACATACAGTCTATCACTTATTTATTGATTGCAGTATTTTTCTTTGATCTAGAGATTCTAAAATTTAATGGTCACATTTCTAGGGATTTTTTTTTCTTTCAGATCATGGCTTATATATTCTATCTATATTTATTTTAACCTGTGGTTCTTGCAATTTTGGGTAGTTTTCCTCTTTGTTTATATAGGACATGCATGTTCTTTGTTTCTTTAGACTTTAGGGAATGCCTAATAATTCTGAAATTGGCTTTCCTTATGCTATTTTTTTCCAGATCATTTATTTTTGTTTGTGAAATAGTGATAGTGACTGGACTATGATTTTATTACTGTAGGGAGCTCCTAGGTGAGGAAACTCTGTTTAGTAATGGAAATTTACATCATCATTGCAAATTATATTCTTTGGGAGCTGCCAAAAGCAAAGATGTCAAACACATGAAAGGGCCCCCATTGCTTCTAAGTGTGTGAGGACAAAAATAAAATGAAATTAGTAAATATTTAACAAAATAAGTAAATTACAAGAAAGCATAGATAATGTTGCTGTGTGGATTTCTAAGTTGATATACCCTTTTGGGAATTCTTATGTACAGTTTACTGGCCCCTATTTCTATTTGAGCTTGACAACAATGGCCTACAGTACTCAGAAGACATATCACCTAAAGTGTAATAATTGGGACTTCAACTCAGAACTTGGTTTTAAGTCCAACTCTCTAAAAAACCAACAAACAACATATATTACCTCACTTGTGTTTCTTACCAATTTTATACATTTTGACTCTACTTATATTGGTTTTTACATCATTTAAATGTTTTTCTTATTTTCTCTTTTTTCAGTGTATACACTGGTAATGGAAGGGTTTTATAAATTCTTTCCTAAGCTATTTTTCCTCCATATAAATGTTTTCTTAAGAATTTTTATATGATTCTGTATCTCTCCCATCATTTCCTTTAGTAAAGATCTAATCCCATATTTCTTGTGAATAATACATTTTTTCTGGCATTCTCTTGTTAATTTTTGCCAGTTGTCATATTCTAACACTTTCTCTCATTTCTGTCATTGATGCACACTACTAAATGATTTGAACTCTTGTTCATTATAAATTAATGAGCTTTTCCTGGTGTCTTGAGAAAGTATTTCCTTGATAACAAATCTCTTGAACGTGACATTTGCTTGTTTATTCCTTCAGTTTTTCTATGTGATTTTCCTCAAGAAGAATTAAAAGAAAAACATTTTTCTCTTTTGTTTGTTTACAATATCACATTATTTTTTTCCTTTCTTGCTGTTTCAAGGTAACAAAGGAAGTCTGGACTCAGCAACAACCATGTACTCAGTCATCTTGCCAGAAGTTCCTGCCAAAGATTGAGGATTTGACATTTATAATAGACCAAGGTAAGTCTGCACACAGGGAGACTTACCTACTGTATCATTACAGAACCCAGAAATTAAAGGAGCTGTTTTTCAACATGAATGCAACACATAACAACTCTTACTAACAGAATCAGAAAACACAGGAAATCCATGCTTACCAGAATCTTAAAACTATTTTAACATACAGTTCATTTTACAGAGGATTGCACTGCCTACCTGCCTGTGGATTCAATGATATGGAGTGCAAGTTGTACCATCACAATGTATTTAGAGTGCAAACCATTCCAAATCTATCTAAAATAAATCCCGGTTCTGTCACAGTGATTTGCATTGTCTGTAGCAGATGCTTTTTATGACTTGCTATACAATAAAACCTCAGGGCTGAATTATATTCAGAAGGCCCATGAAAAGATTTGAAAGAATGGTTAAAAGTGAAAGATGGAAGTCAACTCATGTTGTGTTGCATCAGTAATCATTCTCAATAGAAAGACTCCCTCTAAAGCACATCACTTCAATACAGGTTGCCAAAGTTGTTCAGACCACCACACATTTTTTCAAGATAACAATAATAATTCACTCCATACTTCTGGGAGCTGTATTCTGAATATGAAGTATGACTTTGTAATACAAAAGGTTCCATGCAGCAACCCTACGAGTGTCATCAAAGTTCTACTAGGAGGTTGCAACAAGACAGTAGGAGAATTTTAATACATACCTTATAAAGTTCAGTGGAAGAAATAGAAATGTTTACCCAAAGAAAAGAAGATTCAAGTGGGAGATAATAGCCATTGTCAAAACCTGAGGGGTTAGCATGTTGTAAAGACACAGATCCTGCTAACTACACCAATTGGAAGGACTCAAGATCTGTTCTGCTCTAATTATGTCAAATGTAGGATGACATACACTCTCCTCCCCCAAAGAATACTGATTATTTACACACACACACACACACACACACACACAGATTGGTTGATCTTACTATATCTTTATCTGTCTACATATACTGAGAATATCAAAGAAAAATGGCTATACATATCTATGAGGTAGATGTGTAAATTTATTAGAGTTATAGGGTTAATAAGGTTAAGGGAGTTTACTTATAAGACCAGGGAGCAACAGGGCAAAGTGGTGTTTCTCTACCTCCTCACAGCACCCTCAGAGCAGTTGGTATATTAAATAGAATCAAAACAAAGGGAGCATAGTACCATAGATGGACCAGGGTCATATGCACATTTTTCTATGAGATAGTTGGAGCTTTTGTTGCTGTTTACATTCATTCAATGTAGTTTACATTAACTGCGAAATCATAGGTCATGTTCTCACACTCTGTCTCCCACTATACATATGTGAAAGATGAATTAAGCTTCTTTTTGTTCCCTGTTCTGGAGTGGGTCTAAATCAGATCTGCTTCTTTGATAGTTTAATGTTGATACTGGAATATGAAACAGTTGTAGGTAATTCTACAGTGAACAAAATGAGATTTACTCATCCATAGAAGAAGGATATTCAACAAGGATAGATATTAAAAATCTCAGGTGAGGGAATCTCCTATCATGATCCACCATCCAAGCCTTCAGCATCCAACCTGAATACCCCTAGAGTTCCTATCAGATACTTTGTATTCAGGCAATGAAAACATGACACCAATAGTCTGAGTCCTTAATCTCCTAAACCAATGAAATCTTGAGGAATGTCTCAATACCTAATAAGGAAAAATTAACCTAACCTAGATATTGCTTCCACCATGACCCCAGTGGGAAGAAGTAAGAGAAATGGGTAAAAAAAAGCAGAGAGGCAGATTTAGAGTCTATGTAAGGAAAATCTTCCTAAGGAAAGTTGAATGGACTACCTCAGATAGCAGTAGGTTCCTCTTTATTGAAAGTCTTGTAGACCAGATGATTACGGGTTTGAGATTGTTCAGGCAAGAGTTATACTAGATGGCATCTCAAGTCTCTTCCAGTTCTGAGTTACTCTGATGATATGGACTGTTTCACAGTACTATGAATTCATGTCCCAGGCTTTCTTGCTGTTAGAGTAATACAATTATATTACTATAGACTTAGAGGTAGAATGGGGCCTCAGAGACCATCTACTCCAATTTCTTCCTAGTTACATATTAGGAAACTGAAATAAATTAAGAAATTTATCCCAGGGTTATGTAGCTAGTAGATACGTGTGACAGGATTGGAATTTAGTTCTTCTTGACTCCAAGTTCAGCACTCTATCTACTGCAACATCTAACTGTCTAATTAAAAAATAAAAAAAATTCTCATGGTGTTCTGTGAAAAACTGACAATTTAAGAAGAAGGAACCAGTGTCTTTTCATCTGGATCTAGTAATGGAACCAATGGTAAGTTAGAATTGTAACTTTTGATTGAAGATGGGAAGAACTGAAAATGACTTTCAGCACCCAGCCAAAAAAAGTTTCGAATGATTATATTTAATGGGATACAGCAATTGAATCTGTTCAATAATATTATAGAAAAATGAGGCATGGTGAAGATCATCTTAATTTTGATATTTATTTATTTTTACATAACATTCACTTCCAAACATATTCCTTTATGCTTATCTACTAACTGTTCCTTATTAAAAAAAATAAATAGAAGAAAAAATAAATAGAAGAAAAAAAAACAGTTCTCCAAAATTGCTAGCAGTGTGATCACTAGCAAATCCACTAATGTTTTGAGCCTCAGATTTATCATCTATAAAATGGGGCTAAAAATAAAAAACAGTTCTCACCCATTGGCAATATCTGATAGTGTAATGAAATGAGAAGGCACGTTTTGCTTCATGCTATCTTCTAACACTTTTTCTTCTTTGCTCCCACCTTCCTGTTTGTAAATAAGAAGGCAATAAAACAAGCGGTCTATCTGAAACTCTTGATATAATTGAAACAGTCTCTTTCATCTCTGCTGTAGCTCTTCTCTTCTTCTTACTTTTCCCTGATCCAAGTTTTCTTTCTTTCTTCCTTATCTTTTAATCTTTCTTTCAGATTTTTCCAACATTTGAATTTTGCTTTGTTTTGTGTATGAATATTCTCTTACCAATCCTGTCATACCTCTTATCCTCCTTTTTATCTCTTCTGTCTCTATTCCTTTTCATTTCCTTTTTGAGTTTTGTCAACTTCTATACCAGGCCTGCACAACCTGTGACTTACCAAAGGATTTTTGGGTGGTCCACGAAAAATCCTTTGGTGTGCCTGCAATTGTAGAAAATCCTTGCAGGTTGTTCAGGTCTGTTCTGTATTGGAGTCTACATATGTAGAGGGTAGGTGAGGAGAGAAAAGCAGGAAAGATGAGTGTAATATATTCAATTTTCCTTTATCTGATCCACATGAAAGCAATGTTCTTGGATGTCCATTCTCCCTACCCTTCCTTCTAAGCTCTACCGGTTTCATCTTGTTCTTATTGTTCAGTTGTTTCAGTCATGTCTAACTCTTCATGATTCCATTTGGGGTTTCCTTGGTAAAGATACTGGAGTGGTTTATAATTTCCTTCTCCAGATCATTTTGCAGATGAAGAAACTAAGGCAAAATGGGTTAAGTGACTAGCCCCTGATCACACATTTACTAAATGTCTGAGGCCAGATTTGAACTCAGGAAGAGGAGTCTTCCTAAAAACAGATTTGGTATCCTAGCCACTGTGCCACCTAGCTGCCCCTGGTTTCATGTTACATACCTCTTGTGCAATAATGATTTCCTTCTCCTTCCTCCTTCCCTTCCCAATGTAATCTCCTCTACCTTCCATTTGTATCTTCTTATAGGACCATTAAGAGTTACAAATTAAAGACAGGTACCATTCTCAAGTCTTCCCCGTAGGCAAACTCAGTTGTTATAAGTATACATAGCATCCAACTTTTCTTTGATGTTGTTGTTGTTGTTCTTCCTCTTTTTGTTGTGTTAGACTGTGTGCGTGTTCTTGATTCTGTCTGTTTTGCTCAACATAGATTCATTTAAGTTGTCCCATGTCTCTCTGTACCCAATCTATTCCATTGATTCATTTCTCTATTCCTTAGCCAGTACCAGACAGTTTTGACAGCTGCTGCTTTATAATAGAGATTAAAATCTGGTATGGCTAGGCTGCCTTCTGTAACATTTCTTTTCATTAATTGCCTTGATATTCTGGACTTTTTGTTCTTCCAAATGAATTTTGTCACTATTTTTTCTAGGTCTATAAAGTAATTTTTTGGTAGATTGACTGATATGGCACTAAATATGTAATTTAATTTCGGTAAAATTGTCATTTTTATTATATTAGCTCTACCCAGCCATGAGCAATTGATGTTTTTCCAATTAGTGAGATCTGATTTTATTTGTGTGAAAAGTGTTTTGTAGTTGTGTTCATAAAGGTACTGAGTTTGTTTTGGCAGGTAGATTCCCAAATATTTTGTAAT
>JAQQSW010004035.1:0-14539 GCA_028646575.1 Pseudocheirus occidentalis
CCCCGTAAAGTCATGATTTCTAATATTTCAAGTAAATTTTAGGATTGCTCACTAATAATAAGAGAAATTCAGATCAAAACAACTCTAAAATTTTACCTCACAACAAGACAACTGAGAAAGATAAAAATAGTGCTGCTGGGGTTATAGGAAGACAAACCCTCTAAAGAACCAAAAGCACTATTAAAGCACTGTTTAATGCTAGCTATTAAAGCACCATTGGTGGAGGTGTGAACTGGTCCAACCAGTATGAATAGCATTTTGGAATCTTGCTCAAAAAAATGACTAAAATGTCTATAGTGTCAATATCCTTTGATCCAGAGATCTCACAACTAGGCATTTACTTCTGGGGGGTCAAAGATAAAAAGAAAAGTCTTAAATTTACCAAAATATCCATAGTAACACTTTTTGTAATACCAAAGAACTAGAAACAAAGAAGATTCCTATTTCTTGGGAATGGCTAAACAAATTAGAGCATACAAATTTAGTGCAACACTACCTCAAGAAACAGAAAACTTAGAAAAGTATGAGGAGACTAATATGAACTGATGCAGAGTAAGCATAATGAGGAAAACACTAAATAATGTAAATGAAAGAACAACAAGAAATTGAACACTGTAATTATAATAATCAAGCAGAAAATTTTATCTCAAAAAAAAGACAAGTTTATCTCTTTCCTCTTCAAAGCTGTGTGGAACATTACATATATTGTCAGACTCAATCAATATTTTGGTTAGTTCTACTGAATGGCTTTCTTTTTTTATTCCTTTTTTATTCTTTGCTACAAGGGATGATTCTGGGTAGGGGAAGGGAGAGGACTATATTCAAAAATGAAGATAAAGTAAAAACAGACGTCAATTAAAAACTTAAAATCAAAAAAAGCGTTATAGGATATGTAGTTTAACCTCTGACTAATAAGGACATCATTAGGAAGATTAGAGAATAGAGAACTATGGTCAGTGTGCATAAGAATACAGTTCTTTGGCACTCTCAGGGACACATCAGGCAACTATGATTCTATAAGAAATGATCACAATTGTTAACAGAAAGTCAGGATATGAGCAACCCTAGGCTACCTTTCTTATTTTCCTAAGGATTACAAGCTGTCACAGAAAATCAATACTTGTTAATCAAATATACTACAACCCTGCTAGTATTCATTGGGATGCTAGTATTAATCTGACTCAAATATACACTAAAATATGATGATCCATATTCTTTGTGAATCAAAAATGTCCTTATTATGCGAAACTGGGTTGGGTGAAATCTTTCTACTAAGATATCATTTTAGAAGATTCATAACTTTCCTGTTCTAAAAGTTCACTTCTAAGTTACCTATTGAAACTTTATGTATAGATTTTCACACAGAAACACAGAAATAGAAATGATAGCTTTGCAAGCTAGTCTCTGACCCCCCCAAAACTACATCACTCATAATGTAATTGAAACAATACTATTGTAATACTAACAATCCAAAAAAAAATAAAAACACCAAAATTGAATAAGAAATACTTTGAGTGATGGTGTTTCAGAAAAAAAGCAAATTTAGTTAGAGCAGTGGTTCTCAACCTTCCTAATGCTGCAATCCTTTAATATAGTTCCTCATGTTGCAGTGACCTCCAACCATAAAATTATTTTCACTGCTACTTCAGAACTGTAATTTTGCTACTGTTATGAATCATAATGTAAATATCTGATATGCAGGATGTATTTTCATTGTTACAAACTGAACATAACCCACAGGTTGAGAACCACTGAATTAGAGGATATTGTTGTTCAGTCATTTTTCAATCTTGTGTAACTCTTTGTGATGCCATGGGAAGTTTTCTTGGCAAAGATACTGGAGTGGTTTCGCCATTTCCTTCTGCAGCTCATTTTACAGATGAGGAAAGTGAGGCAAACAGGATTAAGTGACTTGCTCAGGATCACACAGCTACAGCTAAGTATCTGAGGCCATATCTGAGCTCAGGATGATGAGCCTTCCTGACTTCAGACCCAGCACTCTATCCACTGTGCCATCTCACTGCCCAATTAAAGAATAACAAATAGGAAAAAGACATGTTAAAATTCTTAAGGTCACCTTGGAGTTATGCCAAGGTTAGGAACACTAATATCTTAATATTTCTAACTTAATCTTGAAACTTATGAACTCCTTATTCCTCACTCAGAATTATCACTTTTTTTATTCTTATCAACTAGGTTAATTAGGTTCATTTTGGAAAGGGGAAAGGGAAGAATGATGCCCCCAGAGAGAAGAAAAGAGTTGATACAAGAGAAAGAGTCGAATAATTCCCTATTGTTAGTCACAAAGTGACATTAATCCAGGATAACTCACTGCTACCTCATATAAAGGAAAGTAAGGAACAGAGAATCCTTCAAAGCAAAACAGCTACAGGATAGGTGAGTGAAGGGAGGGGCAGTATTTAACTGATGCTTCCTATGTATCTGACCCTTCACGATTCAGGGATGCTGATTCAGATAAACTCATCTGAAGCTGATACCTGAACTCCGTTGTACCTTTCCTACAATATGCATTAAGCACTTAAAAATTACAATTATGCCTTAGCAATAATAAGTTCCAAATAAATATTTGCTGAATGAACGTATGAATAAATTCACCTTCTGAGCAGCTAGAGACTGACCACTTTCCCTCAGAGCCAAAGACGTGAAATACTGGATACAATGATCTATCTCAGTCTGGGGTAAAGATGCCAGCAGCTGTCGAAGCTCCTCTTCAATGGAGTAATCCTGAAATAAAAGGGAAAGGAAGGGGAAGAGATAAGGGTCTTAAATCAGTACAATCCTATGATACAGAACACTCAGTACAAAGCCTAATTATATCTCCAAAACTCTGATATCCAAGTTTTCCATAGAGGATAAACCAAGAACTATTCCTTAACAGGTAAGTAGTCCAAGGATATAAACAGTTTTCAAAAGAAGAACTATAAACCATCAACAATCATATGAAAAAAGGTTTCATTTCTACTAAGAAAAAAAATTGCAAGTTAAAGTAAAACTGTGGTTTTATTTCTTACCAAGCAGATAAGCAAACATGATAAGAAACAAAACAATGTCAGTACACCTGCAGGAAGACAGACACTAACACTTTGTTTACTATTGATTCTACTATGAATTGTCCTACAATTTCTTTAAAAAAAAAATTTTAGAATCATGTGAGAAAAAAAAATACTGTTCTTAAGCCTTTGATGTAGAAATTCTGCTACTGGGAACATAAACAAATATAGATCTATACACCTATAGACAAAAATATATAGATCAATATCTATATATCCCAAGGGAGTTTAATACAGAAGGGTATCATATAAACCAAAATGCAATATTTTTAATGATAGTAAAAATTAGAAGCAAAATGACTGCCTATCAATTGAAGAATGGCTGATCAAGCTGTGGTACATACATGTAACAGAATTTTACAATGTAGTACAAAACCAAGAATATGAAAAATACAGAGAAAGATGGGAAGACTTACAAAATGAGGGAAGTAAAATCAGGATGATAATATGCACAATGGTTGCAATAATGTAAAGAAAACATTGAAAATATGGCTGACTAATTTTAAGGAGCAATGAGCAATCTCATTACGTGATAAAATGCACCAACCTTCTTTCTTTAGAAAGGCTGGAGATTATGGATGCATAAAGTTATATACAGTTAGCAGAGACAATCATAATGTCTCCACTGGCTTTGCTTAATTGGATTTATTTTGTTGCAATGGGAAACCCCATGACAGAAAATGGATGTCTGGAAATAAATGATGTAAAATTTTAAAAAGTGCATTGGAGACGTGAAAAAAAAAAGCACCATATTAGTTCCACAAGGGAAAGTTAATTGACACATAATGGCAACCAGGGAAGATTTCATGAAGAAAGTATCATTTATGTTAGGCTTTAAAGAATAGTTAAGAATTCAACAGATAAAAAAATGTGGGAAGAAGGATCTTATAGATACAAGGAACAATAAAGACACAAACACAAAGTAAAACACAGTTTTATATTGGTCTTTTATCTAATCCTTGGGCCTTTGTTCTATGGTATTTCATGCCTTGCCAAACCTCAATGTGCCTTCTCCTCTCCTACTTGTATGCCAATTAGTTCCACTACTAATTTACATTATCTGATCTCAACTAGATCCTTATAGATGCACGGTGATCATTTTCTTCCCTGATATTACAGTACTCTGAGTAGAAACTGTTCTAAACCTTTACTAACTACATTCCCTTTCCATCTCAGCAAAGGACATTCTCTCTTACATCACTGAGAAAGTTGAGGTCATCAATTCCAAGTCCCTACCCCACAACTCAAAACTCCCCTAAATTATCAATATTCTTTCTTCCTTTTTTTTTTCTTTTTGGAGGGAAGAGGGCAGGGCAATTGGGGTTAAGTGATTTGCCCAAGGTCACACAGCTAGTAAGTGGTAAGTGTCTGAGGTCGGTTTTGAACTCAGGTCCTCCTGACTCCAGGGCCAGTGCTCTATTCACTTCACCACCTAGCTGCCCCTCTTTCTTCCTTTTCTATAACCTCTGAGAAAGAAGTGTACCTTATCCTTGCCACAGATAAAGACTTCTACCTGGGTTCTTGATCCTATTCCTCCATTTTCCTGTAGGAACTTGCCCCTTCAATCATCCTCTTCAATGCTTAGTTTTAAACTTTCAATAGTTTCTGTCTTTCCTAACTCTGCCTCTTCCTTAAAGAAAAAAAAAATCACTTGGCCCTGCTACCCCCAACTCCTCCCCCCCCATTAAAAGTGCTGTATGTCTTTTCCCCAGCACAGTCAAACTCTTTTTAAAAAGTTATCCAGTTATCTAGTCTTGTTGCTCTTCTCTTCAATTCCCACTCACTTCTCAACTCCTAGAAATCTGGCTTCAACCACTCTATTAAAACTGTTCTTTCAAAGCTCACCACTGCTAATCTGGTATTTTCTCATTCATTATCCTCCTGGACCTTACCTGCAGAATTTGATATTACTGATCATCCTGCTCCTTCTTGGCTTTTGTGGCAAAGAAGAGAAGGGGACATTTACAAGAGATGTTACAAATCATAACTGACAGCTACAAAATCATAGCTGACTGGAGAATCAGCTGAAATGACAGAATTGGCAACTGATTTGGATATGTGTGGTGAGAGAGTGTGGAGCAGAAAGAAATGTTTATAGGTAGCAGGAGAGGAACCTTATATGGGGGGGACAGAATGATAGTAAGAAAAATACATTAAAGAGAACAGAAGATGGGATCAATGGTACACATAAAGAGGTTAAACTTGTGAAGAAAAGCCACCTCTTCATCAGAAATTGAAGTGAAAGAAGAGATATAGGAGGACTATTTAGGGAGGATGTGAGATGAGAAGGCACAGGAGAAAACTTGCAATAAATGGACTCAAATTTTTTGGTGAACTGTGAGGCAAAGATCTGAGAAGATGGAAATGCTGTACAAGGCTTAAAGAGAAAAGACTTGGAATTGTAATGAGTAGGACAGAGAATTGGTCAATCAATGAACATTTATTAAGTGCCTAGGATATCCAAGCTTGGTGTTTAGTGCTTACTCAGTGCTAGGGATACAAAAAGAGGCCAAAGATAGTCCCTTGCTCATGGAATTTACAGTCTAATGGGAGTAGGGGGTGGGGTTAGGAACAGTAAGCAAACATGTACAAAAAAACTACATACAGGATAAATAGGAAATCATTAAGAGAGGAAATGTTCTAGGATCAAGAGGGGCTGGAAAAGACTTGCTTCAGAAGATGAAATTTTAGATGAGAATAAAATGAAATCAGTAAAGGCAGTAGACAGAAACTGAGAGTGTTCCAGGCATGGGGGACAGAAAGAGAAAATGCCTGGAGCCAAGAGATAGTGTCTTGTTTGTGGAACAAAAAAGAGGCTCTGGACAGAAGGCTTTGTGGCAGAAATCAGGATGTAAGAATACTAGAAAATTGGGAGGGGGGGGGAACTTAGGTCATGAAGGGCTCTAAATGCCAAACAGAGTGTTCTGTATTTGCTCCTGGTGGCAAGAGGAAGCCACTGGATTTTATTGAGTTGAGGGAGGGGATGCGGGATGGGGGAGTAGTGTGTGTGACATGACTGAACTTGTATTTTAGGAAAATCCTTTTTGGTGGCTGAATGGTGAATGGATTGGAATAGGGAGGTACCTAAGGCAGACAGATCTATCGAGAGGCTATTGTAATAGTTCAAACATTAGATGATATGGACATATACTAGGGTGGTGGGAGGATCAGAGGAGAGAAGGCAGAATAATTGAGAAATGTTGTAAAGTCAAAACCAGTATGTCCTAGCAACAGAAAGCATAAGGGACTGGGAAGATGATGTTGTCTTCTACAGTAATAGAGAAGGGAGGAGGAGGGGAAAGTTTGGGAGAAAGATAATAATTTCAGTTTGGATATTCTGAATTTAAGATGTCTACTAGACATACACTTCAAGATGTCTGAAAGGCATCTAGAGATGCAAGATTGGAGGTCAGCAAAGAGACTGGGGCAGATGTGTAGATTTCAAAATCACCATCATAGACAAAGTGAAGTGGGTAGAATCAGAACAGTATATACAGTAAGAGAAATATTGTAAGGATGAACTGTGAACAACTTATGTACTCTGATCAAGGAAATGATTCAAGAAAATTTCAAAGGACCCATGATGAAAAATGCTATCCACTTCCAGAGAGAAGACTGATGAACTCCGAATACAAATTAAAGCATATTATTTTAAACTTTTTTTCTTGCTTATTTTTTTTGTCCATTTTCTTTTGGAACATGGCTAACGTAGAAATACGTTTTGCATGACTTCACATTGTCAATATCAAATTGCTTGAGTTCTCAAGGAGTGGGGAGGGGTGGGAAGGAAAGAGAATTTGGAACTCAATTTTTTTTAAATGAACATTAAAATTATTTTACTTGTAATCAGGAAATATTTAACAAGATAAATGAAAATATATTTTGAAAAATCATCATCATAGAGATGGTAATTAAATCCATGGGAGCTAATGAGATAACCAAGTGAAGCAGTAGAGAGAAAAGTACCCAAGACAGAACCCTTTGGGATACCTACAATTACAGGGCATGATCAGGATGAAAATCCTACTAAAGAGATTGAGAAAGAGGGGTCAGACTGGTAGGATGAGAATCAAGAGTGGTCTCTTGAAAAACTACAAGAAAGGAGAGTAACAAGGAGGAGAGAGTAATGAAAAGTATCAAAGCCTACAGAAAGGTTGAGGAGAAGGATGACTAAAAAGGTCAATGAATTTGGAAATTAAGAGTTCACTGTAATTTTGGAAAGAACAATTCTGGTGGAATGATGAAGTCAGAGGTTAAGAAAAGAGAGAAAGTGGAGGCACATATTATAGACGACCTTTCCAAAGAGTTTAGCCACAAAGAGCAGAAGAGAGCTAGGATAACAGGGAGGACAGAAGGATCTAAGAATAAAGTGTGGAGGATGGTCTGATTAAAGACCCCGTCTAGCCCAAAGGCTTCATTTCAGAGTATCATTTTATAATGCTTTTACCTTTCAGAATCCCTTTTTTTTTTCCACACCTCAAGCCCAGATTCTTCCTCCTTGATTTTTTTCTCTAACTTTCCTAGTTGTTGTATCATCTCACTCCTCAAATTCCCTTCACTTATAAATCTATGTTTTATTCTCCCAGTAGAATGAAGGCAGGGGTTGCTTTATTTCTGTCTTTGTGTCCCCAATGTCTAGAACTGTGGCTTTCAGCTAGTGAGTGCCTAATTTGGTTCAAGTGACCAAAACCCAGGCCTCATGCTTCCAACAATTATGCTCTGTGATACCACACTTTCTCCCCCATTTTACAAGATCCTGGAGTAAATGAAGCAATAGAGCTCTTAGAGGATGCCAGCCAAGCACTTGGAATTTGTCATAGACAGCATGGAGTCACTGAAGATTTCTGAGCAGAGAAAAAACACAAGCAGTTCTGTGAGCCAGAGACATCTGGCAGCAGGGTTTAGGATGGGTTAGATGGAGGAAGTGAGGGGAAAGGCAACGGAGGGGGGCCAGTATCTATTTCAATAATCCGGGATGGATAATAATGAGGGCTAATAATATGGTGGTGGCAATGGGAACTCAATTCAATTAAATAAATATCAAGTACCTACTACATATAAGACACCAGACAGTGGTGAAGACACAATAATAAAAATGAAAGTCTATTCTCAAGGAATTTACATCTACTAGGAGAGTGAGGGCAGACTAGCTTTTAAAATGTGCATAATGGGCATGGCTAGGTGGCACAGTGAATAGAGCACCTGCCCTGGAGTCAGCAGGACAAGAGTTCAAATATGACCTCAGACTCTTCACGCTTACTAGCCATGTGACCTTGAGCAAGTGACTTAACCCCAACTGCCTTGCCTTCCCCCTCAAAAAGCAAATAAATAAATAAAAATAAAATGTGCATAATGAACAACCATGATTTCAGAGGATTTATGATGATACATACACTATCTACCTCCTGACAGGTGACAGATCTAGGGTGCAGATTGAGACATAACATTTTTTGGGAAATGGTCAATGTGGTAATTTGTTTTGCTTAACTTTGTGTATTCATTACAAGGGCTTTAGTTTTGAAGGAGGGACAGTCGGTGGGAGAAAAAGAAAAAAAGTCTGGTAATTTTAAAAAGTAAACTAAAAAACAAAAATGTTGTGGTTTAAATTTTTGGTATTTATTTTTAATAGTCTGCTTCAAACTAGTACCCTCTTCTATGTTTAAGATATTGCTATGGAGGACACTGTTCCTTTTGTGTAAGTGTAACTAATAAGAAGACATAGCTACAATTCATTCCACATGTGATTAATGTGAATACTAAATTCTGACCTGCGCTGCATCCAGTTTATCAGACTTGCTGTTAACAGAAGTTCTAGGCTTGTACTCCATTTCACCTTGGAATAAAGTGAGCCAGCACACTTCTAAATGAGCAGACTCGTCTACTGCTACTGTTTTTCAGCACTCATTAATATATGCCACATTTTCTTAATTAATTCCAATATATTCTATTCATCTTCATATATTTCAAATACCAACTAGCTAAGTCTTCTAATTTTTCAAGTATCTCCTGGAAAAAGACAGGAAATCAGGAAATGTCTTAAAATACTGCTTTAAAAACAAAACAAAACAAAGGGAAAGATACTGGAAAAAAGGCCACAGAACAAAACCAATTTACTTGTCTGTTAATTCATGTACTTCTATCTCATTAAATGCTAAGAGTTTTAAGTAAAATTTCATTTCTTAATTAGTATATCTGAATTGTTCTGTTGACAAGTTAATGTAATTATAATAAAACTTGTTTAAAATACTGCTTTCAATATTCATATTAATCCAAAGAAGTCAGATCACTTTTAAAGGAGTTAGATGCTTTTTGAAGTTTACTTCTAAGACTACAGTAGTGGCACACAGTGACGAAGGGAGAATAAAATAGTATGACAAGAAAATACCTATCAAATGGATTAGGAGTCTTTTTGTAGGAGGGACTATCGTCATGAACAAAGGACAAACTACAATTGCTTTTACACTTACCATTTATAAGTTGCATCTCTACCCTCAAGAAAAATGTAAGTTTGTTTTAAGTTCTGCCTTTGTAACCCTAGTGTCTTGTATTAATAGTAATCATTAATAAATATTGGATGCACCGGGTTGCACCCTATCAACATATTCATAGTGGAAGGATAAAATTGTGAATATAGTCAATAGCAGCTTTCTAAAAACTTTATTTTCAGTTTCAACTTATTGTATTCAAAGTAAAAATTATATATGTTAAGCTAATTTTCCATGTTCTATATTTCTTTTCAAACTTACTTCTTTCACTGCTGGCAAATGAGGTGGTGGTAGGAAAAAACGAAGATCTGTTTCCTTGCTTCGGGCCAAGCCAATAATAGTCCTCACATCACAGGCTTGAGCAATTGTCCTATACTGGTAATCTACGGTAAAAGCATATCAAGTGTCTTAAAACTAGTCCATGGTGACTGTACAGAATAACAAAATAATGCATGTGAAAACATTTAGAAAATTATAAAATGATACACAAATCCACATAAAACTATTTAAATACATCTGTATCTATAATACTAATCTACGGTAAAAGCATATCAAGTGTCTTAAAACTAGTCCATGGTGACTGTACAGAATAACAAAATAATGCATGTGAAAACATTTAGAAAATTATAAAATGATACACAAATCCACATAAAACTATTTAAATACATCTGTATCTATAATACTAAGACCTTAAAAATTACGTGATTTATTTCATAGTTATTACCAAATATATCTACCTACAAGGCATATACCTAAATATATTTTAAACTTAGAATATCAAACAATTTGGTGAGTAAGAAATGGTGACTTTCTGATTTCATCACCTTCACTTGACAGTACCACTTTGAGCTTTACCTCTGAAAAATAAACTCAACCAGCAACTAAAAACCACATCAAACAGACAGACATAGCTTTTAGAGCAGCTTTTTAAAAGAAATAAATATCAGTACTTCTCACAAAAATGCTCAATTTAAAAAAAATCAACCAACTTTCAATCTTAGCTTAAAGTCAAATGCAGGTTTTGGAGTCAGAGTCCTTGGGTTCAAATCCCTGGGTCTGCCATTGGCTGCTTGTATGGTAAGTTACATCACCTCTCTGTCATTCACTTGTGAAATGTTGGGCTTGGAGATAATGATCTCTAATATCTCCTCTAGGTCAAACACCTAAGATCCTATGATAAATCTTGCCACTCTGTCATCAATCTTCAGGATTGCTCAGGGTCAAAGTACGTCAGGTCAGTATCTCAATTATAGAAGGCCTGTCTCAAAGGTGATTCTAGTCATCTTGACTAGAGTATTCAAGAAATGGCAGCTTTGAATTCAAACGGTCAAATAGTTTAAAAAAGAAAACAAGACACATCCTTTACACCATGAAGGTTTTAGTCTTCAATACACACTCTCTGAGTCACAAAATCTAGATCTTATTATACTGAAATGAGTTAATGACCTTCCACATAAGGAAATGGCAGCATCAAGTTTTGATGAGCAAAAGATCAAGAGTTTTCATCATGGAAAAAGCCAGTCTGAAAATGTTCCATTTATAATGAGTGGATACTTAACTTTTCTAATATTTTAACACTAACATTTAAGTGTATGTTTTTATGAAGAAAAAGTACCCATATTCTTTTTCTTACTTAACCATTAATCCTTCCTGTTGTTTTTACAACAGCTGTGTAAAAATCTAGATGACAACACTGCCATCTTTTCAAAGGTAGAGGTCTTCAAGGAAACCTTACCATGCCAATAATGGTTTGTTGCCATCTCTTTCACTGCCTGCAATCGAACCATTTTGTCATCTGATTTGCTCTTCTTCAGCAATAGCCACAAGCCATATTCATGATCTTCTAAATCAACTGTACTGAAGTGGTCTTTGTAAAACAAAAATAAGAAAGAGTTAAAGAATCAGAAAACATTTTTGTTCATATTTTCTTAGCAAAAATGATAATCTACAAATGTTAAAAAAATAAAGTTTTTCAGGGACTCTTTCTAAATTGAAGAATATACACATGCCTTTTGGTTAAAACGAGTCCTAATGTTTGTTGCTGTTGAAGTGTTTTTCAGTTGTGTACAACTCTTCGTGACACCATTTGGGCTTTTCTTGGCAAAGATACTAGAGTGGTTTGCCATTTCCTTTTTCAGTTCACTTTATGAATGAGGAAACTGAAACAAACAGGGTGAAGTGACTTGCCCAGGGTCACACAGTTAATAAGTGTCTGAGGCCAGATTTGAAATCAGGAAGATGAGTCTTCCTGACTCTGAATATGTGGCAAAAAACGGAAAAATGAGTTGGAGGCCAGTGTCACTGGACTGCAGAGCATATAGAGGAGACTAAGGTATGAGAAGAATGGAAAAGCAGAAAAGAGCCAGATATCGAACAGCTCTGAATGTCAAAAGTTTTTATATGAGTAGGTCATGATTAATTTGAGTGTAAATACTGTAAAATTACATGGTGTACATTATAAAATGACACTACATCACATTTAACGTGAACAAAAATTCAATAGATGCATGGCATGTAAGCTAGCATGCCACTACATCATCAGTATGCACTTCTCTATCATCCCATAGGGATATGACACATTGTTGAGTACCACATTTTTTAAAAGAGGCCTTAACAAAACGGACAAATGGAAGAATACTTCAGATAGAAACACTGTCAGTGAAAAAAAGAAAAAAAAAAGCTTATATAAACTGATGCTGAGTGAGGGGAGCAGAGCCTGCTATGTTACATTACAAAAAAATTTTTATATCATTGAACAACAGGTTATATTAACTATAAAACAGAACAAAATGTTGGAATGCCTGAATACACTGGAAAGAATATTATAAATCCATGCAGGTAAAATTTTTGAAAAGGCAAAATCACATGGGCTCTTTTGTGGTTTGCAGACAACTACCAAGAACAAAATGTTACAATGATAGAAATGGAGTCTCCTTTAGATGTACAGATTGAAGGCTGCAATCAAAAACACATTCCTCTTAGCAGAGTACTCATTCAGACAAAAGTTTTTATTTTAAGGAAGTGGAAAAAAAAAGAGAAATGAAGTAGATAGTGAAGAAATTTTTACTACATGCATTGGTGGGTTAAGTCACATTAAAAACTAAGCTCATTTGCATGATGTTAAAATTACCAGAGAGGCAGCCCAGATGAGGTCATGTTAGTCAAGTATCCTGAAGTTTAGAAGAAAATACTAATAATAAAAAGAAATTATAAAAAAATAATAATTAAAATTATTATTTAAATTGTCTATCAGCTAGATATTAATAAAATTATTAAAAGAGAATTATTAAAAGAAAATAATAATTACGAAAAATTGATATACTGATCAACAAATTCTCAAAAACAATACCGGGGGCAGCTAGGTAGCACGGTAGATAGAGCACTAGACCTAGAATCAGTTCAAATCCTGCCTCAGATACTTGAAACTTACTAGCCATGTAAATCTGGGCAAGTCACTTAAACCTGATTTCCTCTAAAAAAAAAACTGCCTTCTAAAACCTTTAATAAGAAAGAAAAACTCAATCTGAATTTAAAGCAATTAAGGATTGCCTAACATCCTAAGTGATGAGGCAGAAGGGAATTTTAAATTAAAACCAATGCTTGTTTAACAATCTCAAAAACCTCATGGCTCTGAGAGGTTATGACTATGGATTACTTCTGGCTCTTTGATGGTCAAATAAGAAAACAAGAGTTTCTAGAGGTGTTTTTGAAGACTGATTTTCAAGTTTAGCTCAGTTGTTATAAAATATTACAAGGATAACAATATTGTATTTTAAGGCATTACTGATTTTAGATAATGACTCAAGTCATTCAACTACACTTGGTTCAATGTACAATAATGTGACAATTAAAGTTCAACAAGATACGGATAAAACTACTTGACAATCAATCTGACAATTCAGTAGAGAATGGACTGTAAGACAGAAAGAGGCAGGGAGGCCAACAAAAGAAGGCTAATGAAATAGTCCAGACTTAAAGTAAGAGAGACTCCAAGAGGATGGTGGCAATGCCAGAAGAAAGAAAAGGAAGCATACAAGAGGTGTTACAAAGGTAAAAGCAATAAGACTTGGCACTGATTAGATAAGTGGAGTGAAAAAATATAAGACGTTGAAGATGACACCTAGTTTGTGATGCTAGGTGACTAGAAGGATGGTAGTACTCTCCAAAGTAAGAGGACAATTAGGAAGATAGAAGGACTTGGGGAGAAAACATAATGAGTTCAGTTCTGAACGTGCTGAACATGAAGACAGAAAGACCTGGGGGAAAAAAAGATGAGCTCAGTTCTGAACATGTTTTCAGGACATCCAGCTGGAAATGTGAGACTGGAGGTCAAGAGAGATCTTAAGACCAGAAAATAGATCTGGAAATCATCAACATAAAACCCATAACTGAATCCATAGGAACTGATGAGATCACCAAGTAAATTATCATAAAAAGAGAAGAAGACACCCAGGACAGAGCCTTGAAGACTCATTGTTAGTGGGCATGACATGCATAAAGATCCAGCAAAGGAGAGTGAAAAGAAGCTATCAGACAAGTAGGGGAAGAGCTAAGAGTAAGCAATGCAATAAAAAACATACAGAAAAGAAATCATCCAGAAGAAAAGGGTGATCAACAGCATCCAAGGCTGCAAGGAAGTCAAGAAGGATGAGCATTAAGAAACGGCCATTAGGGAGCCAAGACGGCAGCATAGAAGCAGCAAGGTTCCGCAGCTCCCACACAACCACCCTAAACACCCATAAAATATGACCCCAGACAAAGTCTAGGACTCTCAGACTCACAAAAATACAGAAAACATGTCTCTCGCAGAAGGCAGACCGGCAGCAGGGGCTCAACATGGCAGGCCGGGAGCCGAGGCCAGCCCAGCCTGAAACAGAAACGTGGCCAAGCCAGGCCCCAGGACGGTCAGGAGGAGCTGAGCCACAGCCAATCTACAAAAGAGGAGATCTACCACACCTCCAGCAACTCCACATCTACCAAGTC
>JAQQSW010004037.1:0-14538 GCA_028646575.1 Pseudocheirus occidentalis
GTACCCTTACCTTATATATTCTACCATGAACGAGACTATGATAGTGGACTTCAGAAGCAAGGCTGACCCTATATCTACCCTGCTTGTGGTTATTGTCTCCTTGTTTCTTTTTCTCATTTTTCTGTTAAATTTGTTTATTAGATTTGTATCCTAAGGGATTAATACCCTCTACCTGCAGATGCCTGATTGCTTATGCCAGATTTCACCCTCTGTCCATGACTGTGATGTGTCACCCCTGGACCTGGTGTCAAGCAATCTCAGATTGCCAGCTAAAGAATTAACCTCTTGAATGGGACCTCCTGGATCTGATGTTGGCCAAACTTCAGATGCCAGCTAAAAAAGTGACCTCTCAAATGGGACAGTTTTGCATCCAATTTCAGCAAGAAGTGCCTATTGGAAGAAGAAACCTTTCCCCTTAGCCCAAGGTTTTGAGCATCCTAAGTTCAAGGAGGGAATAAGGGGGTGATTATGCTCTAGCCCCACCCTAAGATAGTTTTATGCATGTATTTTCTGTTCTTCTTGTTATATCATTGTAAATTCTATTGACACCACTTACCCCTAAAATCTCATTAATCTATGTAGTGAAACGTACTATTAATGTATTTCTGCTATTTATAGGACATGAAAGATCTTGGGGCCAAATGTAATGGTAATGGTAATTTGAAGATCTTCCCTGCCCCTTAATAGGCCAAATGTAATCATATGGAACCTGTGGTTTGCTGAATGGGTAGAGTTGAGGCCAGAGGAAACTGGAAGTCAAAGCAGTAAGAGTTGGAGGGAAGAAAGGATGCAGGCAAGGAGACAGCTAGGTGTCCTGTGGCTCCATGCCGTGTTATGGTATGTTAAGGTCCTTTTTGCTATCATGGATTGTTTTCTGTTGTTAGGATTTGACTTTCTGGTATTGGATTTGGCTTTCTGGTGTCTGAATAAATGTTTTGCTTCTGTCTTCTATGTGGAAAGTTTGTTATATTTTGCAATTCAGTACCATGCTGGTATATTTTAGTCAGTTGGTGCTGTGATTATTGTGTTGGCACTACAGTGGTCCTTGTGGGGAAAAGTGGCCATGGCTACTAAGTATGTTGGCACAGAGAATAGAGCACTACATCTGGAACCAGAAAGACCTGAGTTCAAATGCAGATTTAGACAGTTGCACTAGCTGTGTGACCATGGGTAAGTCACTTAATCTCTGGCCCAGCTTCCCCATTTATAAAATGGAAATCATAGCACTTATCTCCCAGGGTTGATAAGAGATAAGAATATTCAGAAAAGAAAAAAAAGATGATGCTGAGACTTGCAAAAGTATCCTTATCTCAATTAAACACAGGAGGAGAAAAGGCTAAAGAGGAACGAAATAGAGATATACCTTAGAGTCAGGAAGAGACATAGATACATCAAGTAAACAGAATAAAAAAATACGAAGGGAAAAATGTGACAACTGTTGCCATGAATTTCCTCTAAAAATAATTTAATGGAGGACATTACTTTATATCTGTTAGAGAATTCATACTAGGGTAGGCCTTCATCATTGTAAGGAATGTGGGAAGATTCCCCCCAGCTGATTACACTGTGGTTCTGAGTCACTAGATGCAGTTCAGAGATTCCTTATTTAAGCACCGTGGGAGAAGAAGATATCCCTCCCCTCTGTAAAGGGCTCTAAAGGGGCAAAGATTTAGTCTTATCCTCCCATGGTCCTTCTGAGAGGAAGAGGTTTTGCTGGCTGAGCCAAAGGTTACTGAGTAGATGGAGGTATTAGACGATCCTTAGTGTTCACTTTGTTCCTTGGGCATATGGCCTGCAAGACTCTTGGGGATGACCTCTTGGCCATGAGATGAGCCTAATGTGTGAGGAATAATTGTTGATCATGTTTTAGGAATAATATGTCCTAATCTAAGCTGTGGTCCTGATGTTGCTGGTGCTGCTTCTGCGCCTATTCATTTGGGTAGCCTCTGTGGAGTGTAAAACTTTCGGTCACCTTAATTAAAGCAGTGCATCCCAAGGGACTGTGGCTGATGTAGATGCAATGTGATGTCTGCCCAGTGCTCTGAACTGGAGCAGGATTGACTATGACCTTCTCATGGTGGCCAAATGCCTTGTCATCTAAATAGTGACAGGAAAAGATGAATAACAGTCCCATTATGGTTCAGGAATATAAACTCTTCAACACAGAATTCAGCGTGATCAATAATAGTGGGAAAAGTGTTCTAAATGACTATCGATTAGAGAAATTAAAACAGAGTAACGTGTTGTACAACCTTAGATTGGCCAATGTGACAAACAAGGAAAATGATATTTTGGAGGGGATGTGAAAAAATAAGGACAGTAATGTACAGTTTAGAACTGGCCCAAACATTCTGTAAACAATTTGGAACTTGTCACAAAGGGCTATAGAACTTCATAGCCTTTGACACAGCAATACTACTTCTTGGCCTGTATCCCAAAGAGATCAAAGAAAAAGGGAAAGGGACCTATATGTACAAAAATATTTACAGCAGCTCTTTTTTTGGTAGCAGAGAACTGGAAATGGAGGGGATGCCCATCCACTGGGGAATGGCTAAACAAGCTGTGATATATGAACATGATGGAATACTGTAGAGCGGTGGTTCTCAACCTTCTTAATGCTACGACCCTTTAATACAGTTTCTCATGTTGTGGGGACCCCCAACCATAAAATTATTTTTGTTGCTACTTCATAACTGTCCTTTTGCTACTGTTATGAATTGTAATGTAAATATCTGATATGAAGGATGTATTTAAATTGACCATGACCCACAGGTTGAGACCTGCTGCTGTAGAGGGCCAGTACTGAGCCAGTCCAGTCATAGGGTACAGTCTGGGTCAGATTTTCCTAGACTCCACTCCTCACGAAGGATCATTATTGGTCATAGTAATTGGCTCACCATCTTTCCTTGATTAGCAAGGGAACAAGGCATGATTACTGGGAAGTGATTACCAAGAAGTGATCACACATGCACACAATAAAGTACTAGAAGGTAGAATACCAGATGTAATCAACCACTTTTTCTATTAGCATCTAAGCCTTTACTCTCAGATAAATAAATGAACTGCCTAGACAGCTTCCCACCTGGCACGTGTCTCATCATTCCCGCACTCTCATGTTTGGCCCGGGGCCCTTTGGTGTGGGCTTCAGATGTATACTATTGTGGTATAAGAAATAGTGAGCTGGTAGATTTCAGAAAAACCTAGAAATACTTACATGAGCTGACGCTGAAGTAGGACACTGTACAGAGCAACAGCAACACTGTGTAATGGTCAGCCTTGATAGGTTTAGCTCTTTTCAACAATACAATGATCTAAGATAATTCCCAAAGAGTCCTGATGGAAAATGCCATTGACATCCGGAGAAAAAACTATGGAGTCTGAATGCAGAGTGAAGTCTACTATTTTCACCTTGTTTTTTGCATTTTCTTTCTTGTGACTTTTCCCTTATGATTCTTCTTTCACAACATGACAAATGGGGAAATGTTTAATATGATCGTACATGTATAGGCTACATCAGATTGCTGGGGAGGAGTGGGAGAAAATTTGGTGAATGTGCAAAACTATCTTTATATGTAATTGGAGAAACTAAAATTCTATTAAGTGGAAAAAAAAGGGTGTTACTGCATCTTCTGGAGAATCCTGACTTCCTGTTAACTTTTCAGAGGTTTTTGTCCTGAGAAATCTACAGCATATTGCCCTTTGACTCAGAGCTTTCTCCTTTCCATTTTCGCACCTGAAGTCCTTGAGCCCTGATAGAAATGATTCCTGAGCATGCCTGACTGCCTGCATTCTGTCATATCAAAGGATAAGAGCTAATTGGTAATGGTATTCTAACCCACTGCTCTGTGGAACCTCGGGCAGGTTACTTTACCTATCTGAGCTCTTCATGTGTAAAACAACAGATATTTCTTAGCTGATCCCTAAAGATCTCTTATTGGAAACAGGGACACTGATGGAGCCGAGGAGAGTTCAGTTAAACTCTCCCAGTCCCACATAGCAACAACGACCACCCTAAGCAAAGGAAGTATTACCAAGTAGAGCTGGAGAAGTTTGGATTAAGTTTCCTCCCAGGTGGACTAATTTGAAACCCAACTTAGGAACACTTTGGAACATGGACAATATTTAAAACCCAGCATTGGCAGAGGAATTCCTGACATGCCATGGAACCTTCTTTTTGATTATTTAAAATCCCTTACCTGCTTTTACTTTTTTGGACTGCAGTTTGCTGAAAGTGGAATATCCCTTAACTCTGTCTCAGTTTCTTTTTTAAAAAATCTATAAAATGGAGGTAATCACAGCACCTACCTTCCATGGTTGTTGTTAGGATGTCATGAGATGCCCACACCACTATATGAACGCTGGGTATATGTTTATCAACAGTCAGTTTTTATATCAAAACATCCAGAGCTTCCAGGGAATGGACCCTGAGACTGGTTCAGCATTCCATGTATGTTCTGTGGTTTGGGCTCTAATCCAATTTCCTGCTACACAAGCATCTGAAGGACTCTCATGTGGAGAAATAAAGGATCGGTCTTGCCTTGTTTGATGCAAAGGGAATGAGGACTATCTTTTTTATGCCTTACTTTTTATCACCAGCAATTAGAGTGCCTGGCTTATAGCAGGCGCTTACCAAATGATAGCTGACTGACAGATTAATGAATTCAGTGTGGAACTAAAACACAAAATGTCAAAAATGAAACTATCCAATTTTAAAAAGTACTTTAAATGCAAAAGTGAGCTTCTGAATGTAGGAGTTTTGACTTTGTATCTTCTTCTGAGTTTTTATTTTAATCTTCCCTCTCACCATAGTAACTTTCTATAGGCAGGATCTTTTCTGCTGTTTTTCATATACAAGTCTATTTCTTGACTTTTAACTCTGTGCTCAAATGGGGCTCTGCTTCCAGAGTGGAAGGGACACTGTTCTGAGTTCAAGTTTTTGTGCAAATGTTTCCAGAGGTAATTCTGGGGACTTGTAAATTTTCACTTCTTCCAAGTTGGTGGTAGGGAAAGGTGTGTTGTATTGTACACTAGTTTATGAGCAACCAAAGGCACTGTTTTCCACCCTGAAGCTTCGACCAGGTCCCTGGTTCCCTGTGGTCACAATCTCAGATGAGCTAGTGCTAGGGCTCCTCTTCACCCTGAGACTGAGGCCTAGTACTGCTTGGTCTGCACTGGGCTTTGCCCCACTCTTGACGTGGCATAACAGACTCTTCCTGTCAGCCTTATAATTTTTCTTGGAAAGTTGTTTCATTCCATCTTTTTGAAGGTACTGTTGGTCTAGAATTTCTTTACAGTCATTTTTTAAGATTATGTGGGGTGGGGTGAAGGGAGCTAAAACATCTGATCCAGGAATCAGGCTAGTCCTAGATAAGTTAACTTCAGGTTTTCCAGGGATGCAACCAGTCCATATTGTCTAGTCCTGGTTTCCTCTGTGATGTGGCTGAAAATCAGAGCCTGCCTGATATCCTGAGATCCAGGGCTCTTGCCCTGTTCTGAAATATTAGCCGGAAGATGTTAGCTGCCTTTTATGATTATTATGCTTTTTAGATACTATTCATTGGGTATGGAAACAGCAAGAACATGCTAACTGTCAAGGCCTACTTGACATCACTGTCTGGCATCTTGAAACTGAATAAAGCAGTATGAGAATGCCTAATGACCTGTACTTACCTTCTTTGTCTTACTTTTTGAAAACTTTTTGAAAACCTTGCTCATGGTATCAACAAATGGATTGTGTTGATAATCTTGCCTGGCCTACGATTTTCAAGTCACACTTCCATGGTCTACTGCATCATTTTAGAGCTGGCATAAGAAACCATTTAGTGTTGACCCTACGGTGGGGAAGACAGGGGAGAGCTCAGGAAAGTCCCTGCCTTTACTCTACCTTCTTGGGCCCACCCCTCCATTAAAAAAAAATTGAGTCCAAATTCCCTCCCTCCCTTCCAGATAAGCAACATGACATAAGCTATACAATCTAACCTTTCTAGAAAGCAATTTGGAACTATGCTCAAGGGACTATAAAACTGTTTGTACTCTTTACCCAAGAAATATCACTACTTGGGTCTGTAGCCCAAAATGAAAAAAAAAGGGTGGGAAGATCTGTTTTAATGAAAATGTTTACAGTAGCTCTTTTTGTGATGACAGAGAATTGGAAAATTAGGGAATGCACATCAATTTGAGAATGATTTAACAAGTTTTGGTGTACTATTTTAATTATCATTGTTTTGCTATAAGAAATAATGAGCAAGATGACTTGAGAAAAATCTGCAAAGATTTACAAGAACTGATAAAGAGTGAAGTATGCAGAACCAGAAGAACATTGTATACAATAAGAGCAAATATTGTTCAATGAACAACTAGTAATGACTTAGCCATTCCCCATAACAAACTAATCCAAGATTTTCTCAAAGTACTTATCATGAAAAATACTTTCTGCCTCCAGAGAAGGAACAGATGGGAGGTCTTCCTTACTTCTTTCTTTCTTTCTTTCTTTCCTTCCTTCCTTCCTTCCTTCATTCTTTTCTTCCTTCCTTCCTTCCTTCCTAACTCCCTTGATTTTTTCCTTCCTTCCATTTTCTTCCACAAAATGAGTAATATAGAAATATATTTCATATGATTGACCATCTCAGGGAGGAGGGAAGAAAGGAATACAAGAATAAAATCTGGAATTTGCAACTATTTAAAAAATTAAGTTAAAACTGTTTTCCATGCAATTGGGGTAGAGTAAATAAAATATTATTTTAAAATAAAAACACCACAATAGAAATTTTAAATATAAAAGAAGATATTTACTAAAGTGCAAGTAAAAAACACATTGACATGTTAAAACATTGATTTATAACTTTTTGAAAACAAAACAGTACATGAATCATTAGCTAATTTGACTGAATAGAAAATAGAAAACAAAATTACCAGCATCAAAATATTAAAAATAAAAGTAACAACCAATGAAGAAATAAAGAATATTTGTTTTTCTTTTCCAACAGCCATTCTGAGCAGTTTAATTTATTGAGAAGAGAAGCTGAAGCGGCCACTCTTGTTTACATGGAATTATGGCTTTGATTGTTGTTTTTGCTCTGTATTGGAAATATAAATAAAGGGTTTTTTTACATTATTTTCAGCCAGGAGCATCTCTGTAGTTTTTCTTTGTTGGTACTCTTATACTCTGATCCTATAAGTTTTGTGTTGGGTTTTTTTTTTACCTTTGAGAAAAGAAGTTTTTTGTATTTTTTTTTCAGCACAGGAGACTTTTTCAAAACAGAACAGACTGAAGTGTTACTGAGAAGGACAAATGACAAAAATCAAATGGGATCCAAGTGTGAGAGGAGTGCCAATACACGTTTTCTCCTGATTATAAGAGTAGCCCACAACCACTGAATACCATTCTCTCAGGGGGTTTGATTAAAGCCAACCAGTCTAATGCATGTGTAGGAGTCCCATAGACTGGTACTTATAGACAACTAAAGTCAACCTCATGAGGTTCCCAACGAGATAGACCAAGCCCTGGAGGAATTTCTGGCTTGAAATCTCCAGCATCTTGAAAGTGGCTGAAATGGCCATAAGCGCTCAAATAGGCCACCAGACCATCATACACACCATCATGGTGGGGAAGATGGAGATAGTGTTGCCTGCTATGTACATGATGAATAGGTTCATGGGAATCTGTTGGAGGGGACCCAGGGCAAAGTCCCAGCAACGCTTTTCTGCCAGGATCCAATCTGTCTCCTGCACGCTGGTACATACAGAATCTCCATGGCCTCCTTCCGGATCACTTCAGCCTCTGCTTCCTCCTCCAGGCTGCTCAGCTCAATGGCCCATTTGAAATGCTGGCCTTGACTCACCATCAAACTTGCCTGGGTTGTTATGGCAACAGCTGCCTCCTAACACCACTGAGAAAGAAACAGGCCTGGACCCCGTAGCTTTCCAGGATGCACTGGGGACCCTGACTGCCCTCCAGTGGGGACAGCCCCAGACCCTGTGCAACCCTGGCCTCGCCTCCAAAACAGCAGTCATGGGTCAATATAGAATATTTTAAAAAAATTTTGTCCAATTTTATGACAACAAAACCAACAACTTAATTGAAATGGATGAATAATTGTAAGAAGTAAAATGTTCCAATGAACAAAACAAAACAGAACCATCATATTGTTTAAGCTGACCAAGAAGGAGTGAGAAAATAGGCATATTGCTGCACTGTCGTGAGAATTGTAAATTGCTCCAGTTACTATGGAAAACAATTTGTAACTATGCCCAAGAAAGTACCAACCTGTATATAACCTTTGACCTAGTAGTAGGGCTGTACCCCAGAAACATCAGATCAGGAAAACACACACACACACACACAAACACAATGTGTATCCTATCAGCTTCTTTTATAATGGCAAAGAACTGGAAAATAAAGGGGCAGGGGGCTACTTCAACTGGAGAAAGAACAATTATGATATATTAATGTAACAGAATATTATTTTGCTCTTTAAAACAAGAAGCGACAGTTTTAAAGAAATCCTGGGAAAACTTCCATGGAGATGGTGCCGAGAGGAATGAGGAGCATTTAAACTAGAACATCAACGTTGTAACATACAAGCTATTCTGAAGAACTTAAAACTCACTAGACATGGTGCTCAACCTCAGCTCTAGAGGACGAATGAGCTAGAATGCTGCCTGCCTCAGGAGAGAGGTCGGGGACCAGTAAGGAGGAGGAGACCTGCGTTGTGGGGTCTGGTCAGTCAGAGGGGAATTTGTATGGTCTGACACTGCTTGTCGTAAGAATTTTGCATTTTTTGCTTTTTGTTTCCAGTGTATGTTATGAGGTGTAAAACTGTCTAAGCCACAATAAAAGAAACTGAGGCAGAGATCTCAGCCAATGGCACTTTATTAGGGGGTCTCTGGTTCTTTCTAATGAAATGGACCTCAGCTTTTCCTCACAATCTGAGAGTCCCCTTCCTCCAGGGCCTGAGTTTTATAGTACTTGATACCAAGAAACTACAGATGAGGCAAAACCAAAAAAAAAAAATCCCACTGGTTGATAGACTTTACCCTTGACACCCCTCCCCACCCAGGATCTACACAAAATACAGAATCTCATTGGTTGACAAATGGGCTAATGAGGAGACCTTGAGAGACCTAGCTTGACCTTTCAGGAGGTCCTGATGAGCACATCATAGAATGGTAGAAAGACAGGCAACAGGCTGGCAACCAGGGCCACTTGTTGGTCCAGTGCTGATGGTTATTTCTCTATTTTGTGAAATAAAGGGATGATAAGGGCCAGAGAGGCAGCAAAAATAGCTGGGGAACTTTCCATGTAGTTGAGTTACCTCCACCATGCTGGGCTCAATCACCATACCAAGGAAAAATGAGGGGAGGTTCTCTAGTTGCCTCCCTATTGAATGTGAAGAGTGAAAATATTCTCATAAAGTAAAGGAGACAGTCACCAAACTTGAGCTAGGCATTAGTCTTGATAGGGCCAAATTTTATTTTTCTATAATGTGTGTGCCAGGTGCCTGTCTTTGGTAAACAAGAAAAGCAACAAGTGATCTCTAAATTGCCTTCTTTTGCAACAAATAATATGTCTGCCACGTGTTTCTGTAAATTGTCTGCTTTTTGGTAAAACTTCTGACAATTTTGTATTGGGTAGAAAGATTGTAAGGCCACACCTTTCCACCAATGGAAATGAAGGTTGGGTTGCTGGGGAGAGGGTTTGGGTTTTTGGGGGGTGGTCCTAGAATGGTTTGTACAAGGGTATAAAACTGCTTGTTTGATTTTGTACTTTGCTTCCCTTCACCGGTATATGTTCTGGGTAGGTGATGCCCAACTCTCACAAGACTTGTATGGGAATAAATACCTTCTGTTTCTACCTGGAGAAACCTGTGTGTTTTATTTGAGTAAGGTCTTTGGGGTCTTTATCCTACACAGTTTTGAGGGGCTCATCTGGGATTCTCTTTAATTGAGGGGGGCTTCCCCCTAGGAACTGACGATGAGTGTGCACCTGGAATTTCCTGGGGTCTCAGGTTCTGGTGGGGAGCCACTCAATATTGAGATAAACATGAAGAGAGGGACTTGGGAGAAACAGAACCTTTGTTAGGGCTCCGATGCTAGAAAAGGTCAACTGAGGCAGTAGACAAGAGCAGTCACAAAAGTTGTGTGCATGCAACCTGAAGGTAAGTGCTCAGGGATTTGGAGGTAATTGGCTTCTTGGTGGATTTGAGTGAAATCCATAGACTGGGGGGGGAGGGGGGGAAACCTGATACTTCAAGGAAAGGACACCACTGAATAAGCTTCTCAAGTGACTGAGGCGGTAGGGAGACCTTCCTAGGATAATTTGGCTGAGGCTGTAGTTGACTCAGGGAGTTTGGCAACAACTCCCAGGAACCCCTCAGAGATGTGAGGGGTACAATTTAAGCCTGTGTGGTTGGAGTGCAAACATGAGGTACCTGTAGATAGCAACTGATTGCAAAATTGGAATGAACTACCAAATTGTAAAGGGAAAGATAGGAAAAAGATGATCAAACTATTGTTTTGTTTGAGATGGGAAGTCTATAGGAGGCGGCACTATCTGGTTGAAATTTGGCTTCTCTGAAGATTGGATATGTGAAAAGCTAAATTTATATGTAAATACTAAGGAACCTTTCAGTCTGAAAAAGAGCACCTGTATGGCATTCTGGGTGTTGGGGACATGACAGATGGTGGTAAAGAAGGAGGAGAAGATGGTTAAGTCTCATCCTTGGGACCCTCTTCTCTCTTTTCCTCCACTTCATGCTCCTCCTTCTCCATTGGCCATAGCGGCAGCCTCACCCAAGTTTCCAGACCCTGATCCTATGCCAATCCCCTCTGGTGATGACCCAGGTGGAGACCTTTTTAATTTACAGGAGCCCCGTACTCACAGTCCTCCACTGAGGGAATTGAGACGGCTCTCAAAGGATCAGCAAAACCTCCCTTTGGAGCCAAAACCATCCACTGTACCCCCTCCTCCCTTGGCTCCAAGCTCCCACATTACAACTCAGGATATTTCCCTTACCACACCTGGTTGTACCCTGGGACCCACTATGTTTCCCCTAAAGGAAGTCCCTTTGGCTCAGGGAGTCCTGGGATTTGTGGACACTCCTTTGAGCACTTCCGACGTCAGAAATTTTAAAAAGCAAATGAAAATTTTGATGTAGGACCCAAGTGGCCTGGCAGAGCAATTAAATCAATTCTTGAGTACAAGTATTTACACTTGGAGTGAATTGATGTCTGTCTTGAATGTTTTGTTCTCCCATGAAGAGAGGGGGATGATAAGAAAGGTTGCTATGATAGAGGGGAGCAGAGACACCCATCCGTGGCCAGGCTGGCACCCACAGACCAAAAATACACCACTCTTGACCCTTCATGGGACCATAATGATGCAGCTCATAGAGCTCATATGCAAGACCTTAGAGCGCTTATAGTTAAAGGAATTAGAACTGCAGTTCCAAAGGCTCAAAATATTAAAAAGGCCTTTGACGTGGTCCAGGTGAAGGAAGAGTCACCAACAGCCTTTAAGAAACAATAAAAGAGAACATGGAAAAATACTCAGGCTTAGATATGAATGATCCTGCCACAGAAAACATGCTAAAACTAAATTTGGTCACTAATGCGTGACCAGATATCAGTAGAAAAATTCGGAAAATAGATGGGTGGAACACCAGAACCCTACAAATTTTATTAGAACAGGCTTCCAGGATTTATGTGAGGAGAATGAGGAAAAGAAGAGGCAGAAGGCTAAGCTTAATACTAGGCTCATGGTCCAGACAGCCCAGAATGCTGTCCAGACTATGGACCTCAAGAAAGGTCCTGAGGAATAGAAAAGGTCCCATAGTAGGAGGGATATAGGGAAAAAAGGGGAAGCACCCCAACAGTGGGAGAGTAAGGAAAAAGAGAGGAGTCCCCTTGTGTGTTGGGAGTGTAGAAAGGAGGGTCATATGGCTAGAAATTGCCCACAATGGCAGATTAATCAGAAGATCTATTCCCTGATAAAGTCAGAAGACTAGGGGTGTCAGGGGTTCAAAGATATAGGCCACCCAGAGCCCTTGATAAATTGAAGAGCAGGACCTAATGGAGAAGAAATGGTGTTTTTAACTGATACCAGAGCTGCCAGGTCATCCATAACTCATTTACCAAACGGAATTCAATTATCCCAAGACCTCCTTAATACCTTGGGGGTAAAGGGTGTCCCCTCTCTGAGTTCTTGAAAGTGGAATATCAAGAGGCAATTGCCCTAATCCAATTACTTCTGGTCCCAGAAGAAGGTATAAACCTATTAGGAAGAGATTTGATCAAAAATTGGCTATTCAGTTGATGACCAGGTGAACCCAGATAAGTCTGGTTAAAATGTTAAATTTGAGGGAAAAGGAGGAACACCAAATTTGTTCTGAGGTATGGGTGGGCCCCTTTAATAGAGAAAGAGTTAATATAGAACCTCTTAAGATTAAATTAAAGGGGAAGGCTAGGTGGCTCAGTGAATAGAGCACTGGCCCTGGAGTCAGGAGGACCTGAGTTCAAATCTGATCTCAGACACTTAACACAAAAAAACTAGCCGTGTGACCTCGGGCAAGTCACTTAACCCCAACTGCCCTCTAAAAAGCAAAAAGAAAAAAATTTAAAAAGAGATTAAATTAAAGCACCCTGTTACAGTGGTAGTGAGGGTAAATCAATACCCTATATCACTGGAGGGAAGACGGTCTCCAGCCAGTCATCTAAGGTTTAGTGGAGGGAGGACTCCTTAAACCTTGCATTTTCCCCTTCAATACTACCATTCTATTTACAACCAGGGTCTCTGATGAAGGCCTCATTTCTAAAATATATAGGGAATTAAGTAAAATTTATAAGATACAAGTCATTCCCCAATTGATAAATGGGCAAAGGATATGAACAGGCAATTTTTAGAGGTAGAAATTAAAGATATCTTTAAGCATATTGAAAAATGCTCTAAATCAGTATTGATTCGAGAAATGCAAATCAAAACAACTTTGAGGTACCACATCTCACCAGTCAGATTGGCTAAGATGACAAGACAGGAAAATGACAAGTGCTGGAGAGGGCGTGGAAAAATTGGAACAGTACTGCATTGTTGGTAGAACTGTGAACTGATACAACCATTCTGGAGGGCAATCTGGAACTATGACCAAAGGGCTATAAATAAGTGCATACCTTTTGACCCAGTAATACCACGTTTGGGGTTGTATCCCAAAGAGATCATAGAAGTGAGAGAAGGACCCATATGTACAAAAATATTTATTTCAGCTCTTTTTGTGGTGGCAAAAAAACTGGAAACTTAGGAGATGCCCATCAATTTGGGGAATGGCTGAACAAGTTATGGTATACGAATGTAATGGAATATTATTGTGCTAAAAGAAATGGACTTTATAATTATCTGGAGAGGCTTATACAAACTGACGCTAAGTGAGAAGAGCAGAACCAGGAAAAATTTGTACACCATCACAGACATCATATGTGTGACGACCAACTTTGATAAACTGGACTCTTTTCAGCAATGCACAGTTAAAAGACAGCTCTACAAGTCTCATAATGGAAGGAGATACCTACACTCAGAGAAAGATCTAGAAAGACCAGAGTTCAAATGGACAATGAAGCAACACAAGCTATTGTTCTTTTCCGTGTTTGGTTTTGTTCCTTTTTTTCCCATTGTTCACTCCATTGGTTACAACGCTTCTATACAACCAAACTATTGTACTCTGTGAAAGAGTTTGCAGATCTTATAAGTGATTGTATGCCACCATGGGGTGGGGGGGAAGGGAGGGGAGAAAATCTGAAACTCTTTACCTGAGCACCTTTCCCCCCCCACCATCTCTGGCTCTGGCTCCAGCTTCCTGTGGACAATGCTTGCCTTCAGAAAACTCCTCCAGCCACAGGCTCCATGTGACCACATTCAGCCTATCAGGGGGCAGAGTTTACTTTCAAAGCACCAGAGGTGGTCAAACTCCCCTTTAGGTCTATTAAGGGGCAGAGAATATCTTCACATTCCCATTGCCATTACAATCCAAGAGATACAATTTAACACTTATAGGACTACCTGAAAGCCATGATAAAATAAGAGCCTAGACACCATCTTTCAAGAAATTATCAAGCAAAATTGCCCTGATATTCCAAACCACAGGGCAAAATAGAAACTGAAAGAACTCACCAATCACCTCTTGAAAAAGATCCCTAAAAGATCTTCTGTGGAGACACAGAAGGCAGGTTTCAGAGGCAGACCTCCACGGGTCTGTCCAGGCCGGGTTTCCCCCTAGGGCCGCTGCCAGGATGGGGAGTGCTGGGCTTGGAAGGCCCCTGACCTGAGGCCAGGCCTAAGCCTGACTTTCACTGAGTGTGCAGCTCTGAGCCCCTCACTGAGACTCTGTGCCTTGGTTTCTTCATGAGTAAAATGAGAATAACCTTTGCATTGTCAGTGATACTAAGGCTAATAAGAAACCAGGTCTCCTGCTTTTAACCTGTGAGCTACAGGGAGACTGTTAGGAAAGGAAGAAGGCAGAGCCAAGGGCCTTGTAGGGTAAGGAGAGGTTC
>JAQQSW010004038.1:0-14538 GCA_028646575.1 Pseudocheirus occidentalis
ATGTCTTTTGATTTTACATTGCTTTAATTTATCATTATAACACTGCTTCTTCCCAGGAAGCTGTTATGACAATTTTTAAGAAGAGAAGGAAAAAAACATTTTAGCTAAATTGACTCACGCCTTAGCTAAGCTCAACATTATGTTTAGAGCTCCACACTATTGCTCCCTCACCACTGCAAAGGAAGGGGTATCCCTCCCTTTCTAATTTCCAGGTAGTGGAAAGATATCTAAGATCGTCTCGTTTCAGGAGTCTACTGTTTAGAAACTGCCTTATCAAGGGGCCCATTCTTTTATACTATAGTGGAAGTCACAGGTTCTGAACCAGAAAGGGTATCAGAAGAATATACTCTAGTCCAGGGGTAGGGAACCTGTGGCCTCTAGGTCCTCAAGTGCAACCCTTTGACAGAATTCAAACCTCACAGAACAAATCCCTTTAATAAAGGATTTTATTCTGTAAAACTTGGACTCAGTCAAAAGGTCACACCCAAGGACCTAAAAGGCCATAGATTCCCTACTCCTGACCTAGCTCATACCTAGATAAGAGTCCCTGCTAAACAAGTAGCATCCAGCTTTTATTTGTAGAGGTCCTAGGGTTGAATCTTTCCTCTGTCACTTATGACCTATGTGACCTTGGATTTATCCTCCATGGGCCTCAGTTCCCTCATCTGTGAAATTAGGGGAGATGGACTAAATGACTTTTGAAATTCCTTCTAGCCTTAGGTCTATCATTCCGTGACTTCTAGTAAGGGGGCGTCTGTGACCTCTAAAGGCAACTTACTACACTTTGGGATGGATCTACTTGTTGGAAAGTTTCTTTACACCTAGCTGGAGTGTCTTACTCCTTCTCTACTTTTTCTCCATTCAATTTCTCCTTTTTTCAATACTCACTGTGTATGAAAATATCTCTGTGTGGATTTGAGAAAAACAGACCGTTGGGAGAGAGGGAAAAGAGAGAGGAGACAGAGGGGGGAGGAAGAGAGGGGACAGTAGCTAGGAATAAGTATTTTGATTTTAGCTGTTGTCCAAAATAATTTTTAAATGTGTATATCATATATAATAACTCACATCTATAGCCTTTAAGGTTCGCAAAGTGTTTTTAGATTTGCAAAGCACAATTCCATAAGGCACATATTACTGTCCCCATATTAGCGATGAGGAAACAGACTCTAAGAGTTTAATATAAGCTCCTTTCATGTAGAGATTGCTTCATTTCTTATAGTTGTATCTGTTAACACCTGGCATATAGTAAGTGGTTACTAGTGTGTTGATGGATTGGTTCAGAGACTTGCTGTGATCACCCAGCTATTCTAAGTCTATAAGGTAGGACCAAACCTAGATCCCCCAACTCCTAAATCCAGCATGTTCTATCAGTTACACCAAGTTGCCTCTTGTTTAAAAGGAGCAGTAGGGTGGGATAGAAAGGAAGTTAGAAATTACTTAGAAAAGTAGACCCTGTTTATCTCAGTCTCGGCTTTGCTTTTTTTTTTTTTTTAACTTTTGGAATTCAGTGATCTGAAGAGCATTGTCTTTCTGCCTTTCTGAACCAAACACAAGATGACAAGATATATTGTTGTTTTCCAGGAGTTTAAAGTATTGCTTGGCCATGTGACACTTGGGTGGAGTCTATAAATCGTTGGCAACTTGCCTTGAAAAAATTGAGGAATACAGTTTGCCAGACTGACTCCATCTGAGTAATAGAGACATTGCATGTAAAATTCTTAAAGAGTCTGTGGTACACAAAGCATCCCCTGAGAGAGGTGGCGAATGGGCATTGTTCCCATTTACATGATACTTAGATTCCTGAATTTGGTTACTAAATTCTTGTAAAAAAAAAAAAAATAAGGCCCCTAAATAACTAGCAATGTCTTTCAGTAGAAAGTTGAATGAAATTTTGTCAAAAAAAATTGGAGTAACTAATATTCTCCTAGGATATGAAAATTCTGTACTCTTCCTCCCCCCTACACCAAACCCACCCGTCCAGTTTGGCCAAAAATGACTACATTTGGCTTCTGGAGATCAACTGTTAATGTAATAGGCTGGAGGGGAAGGGGATATTGTTGTAGAGATGGGGGATAAAGTACATTCAATTCAGTTCGACAGCATGTATAGGCTCCTAGCCTCAGCTTTGGATGGGAACTTTGAAGTCATCAGATTCAACCACCTCATTTTACAGATGAGGAAACTGAGGCCCAGAGGTCCAATGGCTTGTTTAGGATCAAGAGGTAGTAAGTGGCAGACTTGGGATTCGAACCCAGTTTCTCCTAATTCACTCTTCTTTTGCATCAACTATAAGTTAGGCACTGTGCTAGGTGCTGGGGAAAACTAAGAACAAAACACAGAGGAGACCTTGCCCTCGAAAAGCTTCCATTCTCCTGGGAAACCGAAGTACACACAGGTCAACTATACAATCTACGGAAAAGCAGCTCAGGGTGTGAGGGTGAGAGTGGAGCTTTGAGGCACAATCAAGAAAATCATTCAATAATAACATTTTTCTCAGCCCAATTAATCATTTGTCAGCACTTTAAAGTACTTTGAGCTGAAATGCTCTTTACAATGAGAGCTTAGCACTGTAAGTGGTTGGTGCTTGAGCCATTTGAGGAGGACACAAGCCAAATTTGGTTCACTGAGCATTTAGACTTTTGCTCCAAGAGTTGCAGTTTTTTTTTGTTTTTTGTTTGTTTGTTTGTTTTTTACCAATAATGCTTTCGGAGCCATTGTAGGGTGGTAGAGTCAAAAGGACAATGGACTGCGAGTCAGGCTAAAAACTTGCTTTTGAATCTGGCTTAGACATTTACAATCAAGACCTTGGATCAAGCTACTTTACTGAGTCTTATTTTCCTCATCTGTAAAATGGGTCTAATTATATTCATGCACTCTACCTTGCTGAAGAAAGTGATTTATAAGAATATAGAACTGTGTTATCCTAAATAACATTACTGTCTTCTCTGCTGTGAGCCCTTCTCTTGTAGTACTCTCTGCACATTTTTTTTCATTTCAATAATGATAAATGGCATAATATTGAACCCAACTTATCATTCAAACTGTCCCTTTTATCAGGTCACATAACCAGAGGCCACATAGTGTGGTGTTTAGAAAAACCAGTCATGAGTCTGGAAGACAGTTTCATTTCCAGCCCTGCCTTTTGATGCCTAGTGACTTTCTGGGCTTAGTTATTTGACCTCAAAGTGGCAAATTCCCTAATATTATAAGTTGCAGAATAATTATCCATGTGAATTCATCAGGAATTCCCTATGCCAGAATCACAGTGAAATCACAGGCCCAAACCAAACCAAACAAATAAAAAAGTCAGGATATTTTGGTGGGCTAACCTATAAAGCAGAATCCCTTCTCGGTTCCCTTATCTATAAAATTAAAATGTAACAATATCTTCTGTTGCCTTTGTTTACATTCTTATCCACTCTTGGAGCTTAGAGGGACATCAGCAGGTCATCATGGTTATCCATCTGTCAGGACATTCTTTTTATAACATCCTTATGAGATAGGGAGGGACAGGTTATGATGATGAAATTGTTTATTTTGTGAAGACATAAACAGAGAAAAATAAAATTATAGTGCCTTGGATCAAATCCTAAAGAGATGACAGGAAACAGAGGATAAGAATAACACAGACACCTTCCTCTCCCAGAATCAACCTTTTGCTTGTGGATTCCATAGGACACCCCTTCAGTGGTGGCTATAAGACAGCAGGATGCTTTGAAAGCCGGAGCCTTATGGTAGCCAGTACTGAAATTTACCAAAGGAACAATGTATCTGAAAACTTTAGAAAACTTTCCATTGAGTTCAGCAAGTTATTTATTAAATGTCTACTCTGTGTCAGACTCTCCCTTAGTGTCTGTGGTTACAAATGCAGAAAAGGTCCCTGACCTCAGTGACCATACATTCTACTGGGGATAAAAACATGAACACAGAAAAGAAAATACAAAAAAATATGGACAAAGTAATTTCAGGTGGACAAAGTGCCTGATATGTGGAGTCAGGAAGCCCCAAATTCAGATCAGGCTTCAAACACTAGCTGTTTGACCCTGGGCAAGTCACTTCATCCTGTTTGCCTCAGTTTCCACATCTGTAAAATGAGCTGGAAAAGGAAATGGTGAACCATCTTTGCCAAGAAAACCCCAAATGGGGTCACAAAAAATCAGTCATAACTGAAACTACAGAACAACAACAACAGCAGTTTCGGGGGGAGAGTAAAGGTGAGGAAAGAGTCCCAACAGTGTGGGGGTTGGGAAAGGGATGGGGAGAGACAAGAAGGGCTTCATGTGGGTCTTAAGCTGTGCCTCGAAGGGAGCTATAAATTCTAAAAGGGTGAGAGCATCACAGACATGTGGGACAGCCTGTGTAAGGGCACGCTGAAGCCACTTAACCTTTCTTCACATACAGACTAAGAAAATAAAAAACTTTAGCATAAAAATGAAAGCACACAAATTTCTTCTTTAAACCATCCCTTATGTGGGAGTTGGTTACACTCAGGGGTGTGCTGAAGTCAGCTCTTAATCATTCAATTTTCAGTGTGAACATTTATACCTCAGGAATGCTATTGATTTGTTTTGTTGATTGACTAGACCTAAGAAAGTGACTTAGAAAATGTTAATGATGCAGATTAAATTTAAAGGTGGGTCCTATGTACATTTTTCTTCTGCTGCAAGTCACTTATTAAGCATTTACCAGCACACCACTGGTTACAGCTTTTCTCATGTAGCTTCCATTAGGGGATTCTAGAACTAACTAGACCAGCAGTTCTCAATCTGTGGGTGGCCATCCCTTTGGGGATCCCCTAAGACCATTGGAAAACACCTATTTCTGATGGTCTTAGGAAGACACTGCTCCTCTATCCAGGTCTCCAGGCGGGTCTGCCCATGTGCAGATACACCCACATACCAGTATTAAAGGGTTGCGGCATTAGGAAGGCTGAGAACCACTGAACTAGACCTAGGATCTGGTCCCTGTACGTCGACAAACATTCAGACAAGAGAAACATAGACTTGGTAAAGCCTCACAAATCATCTGGTGCAGCCTGTACCTGAACAAGCAATCACCTCTGCACCGTCTTTCCTGCTACTCAAATAAGGAGATTAAGACACCAGATCTGTAATGCTCCCTTGCCACTTTAAATTGAGAATCATCCAGTCTTGGTTTGAAGACTTCCAGATCTAGAGAATTCACCTCTGAGGAACATTCTTTTTTGTGTCAGGTAGTAGAGCCTCAGTAGAATATAAACTCCTTGAGGGCAGAAATCATATATGTTTTTCCATCTTTGTAAGCCTAGGGCCTAACTCAGTGTCTTGCACGTAGTAGATGCTTACGTAAATAAATGTTTAAGTCAAATGTCTCTATATGCTCAGAAAATTTTTCCATCATATTAAACAGAAATCTTCCTGTCCCTCATCTCCCTATCATTCTAGTTGTGTCCTTTGGGGACAGATACATAGTACAATTCCGATTCTTCTTCACACGATAGCCATTCTCCTATTTTTGTGTCTCCAGTGCTTAGCATAATGCCAGGAGCATAGTAGGCACTTAATAAATGTTTAAAGTTGTTCTCAAATCAGCCAATCAATAATGTCACCCTTAGGCCTTTCTTCTCCGAGCTAACAAACCCCAGTTCTTTCCTTTAAGAGAATTTAGCAAACCTTAAGAGTACTATATAAATGGAAATTCTTTTTCATCATCTTTATAGAGCATGATTATTGGGCTTCTCATAATGATGGTTGTCCTTTTCTGGATACACTCCAGATCGTCAGTATTTTTCATAAAATGTGGTGTCCAGAATGGAACACAGGACTCCAGAAATGACCTGACCAGGGTAGGGTATATCAGCATTATCACCTCTCTTGTTCTGATCACCACAGTTCTATTAATAATGCCTAAGGTTATATTAGCATTTTTAGCCAGCATGTCACACTGTTGACTCACATGAACTTACAATTCTCTAAAATCCCCGTCTTTTTCCACATTCAACATTTATTAAGCACCACCTATGTACAGAGTACATAATGTCTTCTAGACATGTCTACCATTTGGTATTTGTGTAGCTGATTTTTTTTTTTAATTCAAGCACAGGGCTTTGTATTTGCTCCTTTAAATTTTATCTTAAAGTTATATACACTATTGTTCTGGCCAGTTGAGATTTTATTCTGCCATCTGAATAGAAGCTATCCTTCCTAGCTTTATGCCATCTGCAGATTTATAACTGTGTAATTCATGCCTTCATCCTAGAGGCATGAACAAGAAAGACCATGGTCTGACCCCTGGGATATTGCCACAAGAGACCTGCCTCCAGGCTGACACTGAACCATCAACTCATGACCACTCTTTGGGTCCAGTCATTGAAGATCTGAATCATAGGCTCATAGATTATAGAGCTGGAAGGCATACCAGAAGTCATCTAGGGCAGCCCCCTCATTTTACAGATGAGGAAAACAAGCCCCAGAGGCATTAAGTAATTCACTCAAGGTTCCCCCTGTAGTAAATGGCAGAGCTGAGATTTGAACCCTGGCCTTCCATAAGTGCAGGGCTCTGTAAACAGCTACCTGTTCGCATCTCCCCAGCTTGTCTGCAGTGATGTCATAAGATACTCTGCTTTTTGAATGTTTAAGAACACCCTCAACATACTTATTTTACTCATTGTGTGCAGCACTCAAGTAACCACGTTTTGAAACTTCCAACCTTCCTCCTCCATGTCTTGGAATCCCTGGCTTCCTTTTCATGCTTAGCCCAGGTACCGCTCACTCACCCCAGCTGCCAGGTTCTCCCCCAGAAGATTGCTGTCTATGAACTGTTATTTATTTTGTGTCTTTTGCCTCTTGCAGTAAAATGTTTGTTAGTTGAGGAGAGGGATTGTTTTTGCTCTTCTTCATATCCCAATGCTTAGCACAATGCCTGGAATATAGGAAGTGCTTAATAAATATTTGTTGATTGATTAATAATAATTATATTCATACATACACATATATGTATAGTCACACATATAAGTAAAGGTATATAAAAGAGGTGTGTGTGTATACATATGTGGGTATATAGAGACAATATATATACATGTGTGTAGACATATCTATACCTTTCTCTCTCTCTTTTTTTTTTTTTTTTTGCTTTTTTTTGGAGGGGGGAAGGTAGAGCAATTGGGGTTAAGTGATTTGCCTACGGTCACATGGCTAGTTTTGTGTTAAGTGGCTGAGGCAGGATTTGAACTCAGGTTCTCCTGACTCCAGGGCCTCTGCTCTATTTACTGCATCACGTAGCCACCCATTATATACCTCTCTTTATCTCTATCTCTAACTATACATATATAATATACATACCTACATACATACATACACAGACACACAGACTTACTTATGTAAGTATATAAGTATCTGATCCTCATGATCACTTGTTTATATTCATATCCAGTAGGATATAGATATTAGACATAAATACTATTATTATACTCATTTTAAAGATAAGCAAACTGAGGTTTAATGACTTGCCCAAGGTCATGTGGCTAGTAAATGTCTGAGGTCAGATCTGAACCAAGGTCTTCTTGATTCTATGCATTATACCATGGATGAAGATTTAGTTTGTAGTAAAGAGGAGACTGAGAAGGGGGTGGGGAGAGAAGAATGTAAGGGAAGAGGGAGAAAAGAAAGTCTGTTCTGTTTGACTTCAAAGGGACATAATTTTGCAAGCACTGGCATTAGTGTGGCTAGATGGGAGACTCAGGGCTGGAACAGACTGACAGGTGTGGGTGGGTTCCTCAGGTAATGCCTTGAAAAAGTGAGGATTTCTTCATGCTGTTCAGAGTAATTCTCTCAGGGTTTTCTTGAGGGGTGACCCTTATGGTGATAAATGCAGTAATCCCTGCATAAGAGGAGTTAGAAACCCAGACTCCCTTTAGACCCTCTTAGCTGAAAAGGAGAATTGTTGGCGATATTATTGAATACCTACACAATGAAAACATTAATACAATGGCATAAAACTGAACTCTACCCTCCTTTCAGAGAGGCCCACTTTTTTTTTCATCTTTGCTGATTTTAACTTATTTTTTCCCAAATACTTGTAAAACCAGTTTTAACATCTCTTCTTTTTTTTTTTTTTCAAATTTTGAGTTCCAAATTCTCTCCCTCTCCCCACTCCTTCCCTCATTGAGAAGATAAGCAATTTGTCACAGATTATATATATGTAGATTTCCATGTAAGTCATGTTGTAGAACAGACCAGAAAACTTAAGAAGAATAAAGGAAAGTAAAGAAAAAGTCATTTCAATCTGCATTCAGCTTCCACCAGTTCTTTCTCTGGAGATGGACAGCCCCTTTCACCATGTCTTTCTTGACTTCCAATCTTGGATCATTGTATTGCTGATAATAGCTAAGTTATTCACGGTAGATCATCATACAATATTGCTGTTACTGTGTACAATGTTTTCCTGGTTCTGCTCATTTCATTTTGCATCAGTTCATGTAAGTCTTTCCAGATTTTTCTGAGAGCATCCTTCTCACTATTTCTTATAGCACAATCCTATCACAATTGCATGCCACAAAGTGTTTAGCCATTCTTCAGCTGATGGACATCCCCTCAATTTCAAATACTTTGCCACCACTAAAAGAACTGCTTTAAATATCTTAGTACAGATAAGTCCTTTTTCTTTTTGCTTGTTTGTTTTAAATCTCTTTGGGATACAGAATTAGTAGTAGTATTTGCTGGGGTCAAAGGGTATGCATAGTTTTGTAGCCCGTTAGTCAGAGTTCCAACTTGCACTCCAGAATGGTCGAATCAGTATACCACTTCAGCAACAGTGCATCAGTGTTTTAATTTTCTCTCCTTTTCTAATTTTAAATATAATCCAATTTCAGCTCCCAATTCAATGCAAAGGCTACTTTGGCCTTGTAATAGAGATTTTAGGCAACTTCAGTGCTGACTTGTTTATTTTGCAAGTTTTAATACCAGAAACAATTAGATACTCCTTTTCCTAAGAACTCACACCTTTTAAAAATATATCTCAACCCTCCAATTTGAGGGTTTAGGAGAGCAACCATTAGATAAACATAAAACTTCTAAAAATATAGTTTATCCCTTGCCCAAGAGTCATGTTATCTCAGAACCTAGTTATCTCAGGATCAAACCCAGAAGGGAGGTGTCCAACTTGAATAAGCATCCTCTACACAATATACCAAATAAGAAGTCTTTGTGGAAAGACTTCCTGTGACAGAAGCTCATTGCCTCCTTTGGCATCTCATCCACTTTTGGATGACTCTAAATGTTAAGAAGTCTTCACTTACATAAAGCTTAAATCTTCATCTTCCATTGGTCCCTAGTTCTGCCTTCTGGGACTAAATGGAATTGAGTTATTTGGGGATGAGAGGAGATCTTGAAAATATTTCAGATGGGTTTTGAGTAAGATGCCCCCAGGGCCTTTTAGGAGGATACCTGCTCCAGATAACCTGGAGAATCTGATGGACATGCCCATAGGATAAAAAATAAGTGTGTCAGATCTAGAACTCCAGCAGAGTGGGAGAGCATGCGAGTGAGAGGATTGGGGGCAGGACAAGGATCTTAATGAATCTGTGACAGAAGCCTGGCTGCTCATCAATGGAAGCCTTCTCAGAGTGTGTAGTTCCAGGGCAGGAACCTTGGTGAGGAGCAGGATGGGAAAGGTTCATGGATTTAGAACTAGAAAGAGCCTCAGCCCATCTAGTCACAGAATTTCAGAGGGGGAAGGTACCTCAGTAGCTACTTAGCACAAACCTCCCGCCCTCTCATCCCTGCATTTTATAAATGAAGAAACTGAAGCCCAGAGATGTTGACTTGCTGAGGGTCACATGGGAAGGAAGTAGCAGAACCCAAGCCCTCTGATAGAGCTGAATTCTTCCTCTCAGCTCTGACCCTTGGGGTCTTTCTGGTTAGTTCTTCCTTCTTGACTCTCTAGTCTAGTCCAAGTTTATTCTATCTTCCTTAGATTCCTCTTTGGTCTATAAGTGAACAAAGTTCTTTTCTTTTGGGGCCTCAGATGTACTTCTAATTTTTTTCTTCTAACTGAACATGTATTTCATTTCCCTCAAAATTCATATGTATCCCATTGGACGCTGCTCCAATAATCTTGTTTAAACTTTATCCCTTTATTGTATCTTAGATTTTCGGGCATTTTTAGTAGCTGTTCTCCCAACCAAACTGGAAGAACTTATTCTGGATTCTCTTTATCTTTGTCTCTGCTTTTATTCTCTGAATCTAGGAAGCATGAAAAGTTACAAAAAGGCAAATTTAGGCTTGATTTAAGAAAAAATTTGCTGACGATTAGTGCTATACAAAAGTGGGCAGTAAGTTTGCCTTCACCAGAAGTCTTCAGGAAAAAGCTGAGTAAGAACCCTGGTGGATGCATCATACATATAATAAGGATTCAACATGCATGTCTTTCAGTATGACATGTTCAGGTATGGGTTGTGCTCGATCGTCTCTAGCTTCTCTTCCAATTTTGGGATTTCCAAAGTGTCTCAGAATGTCAGAGCTAGAAGGCATGTTAGAAATCATTTGGTCCCTGCCCAATGAGGAACCTGAAACCCAGAAAAGGAAAGTGAGTTGCTCAAGGAAATACAAGTGCCAAAGCTATGACCTGAATCCCCTGTACTACACTTAGCATCTTGCAGTCTCCTCAGCTCTGCCATTCTGGACCAATTCATCCTGGCTATTCTCTATCAACTCCAAGCACACAAAAGTTAGTTGTGATAATTTACAAAGTCAAGAAGAGCCCGCTTGCCCATGCTCCTCTTCCACCCCATTCTTGCTTTTCACTGTCTCCCCTCTCCTGTACCCTCTTGTGTCTCTCTACAGATGGTGTGTGTGTGTGTGTGTGTGTGTCTTGCTTTTCACTGTCTCCCCTCTCCTGCACCCTCTTGTGTCTCTCTACAGATGGTGTGTGTGTGTGTGTGTGTGTGTGTGTGTGTGTGTGTGTGTATTTTTCTTTGCCCTCCCTAGAAGCCCTCTTCTTTCACCTTTCTAGGCAGGAGAGTTGGCTAAACTTGGTGCAAAGAGATGGCAAAACCTTACCCAGCAGTTCATAAGATGTGTCTTCTATTCCCATTGGTTTCTCTCCAGACATTTAAAAATACTTAAAGGAACAGAGATCTGATTATTTAGAAAATAGCAAAAGGTAAGAGCTGCTGTCTGACATTTTTGCTCAAGGTACTAGAATTAAACCATATGCCATATCTAACTCTGATCTAATCCTGGCTCCCAACAGCAGTAGATTCATGCCGTTGGTCTCTAGGGAGAACAGGTGAAAGAATGATTAGACCCACACAATTCTGCCATAATGTAAATTGTTTATTCCAGGTGTCCTTAAACCTAAAAACTTTAAAATCTCCTGCTTGAGGGATAATATCAAGAGGTAAAAGCATCAGGTCTGATTATATTTGTCAGCTTGTTCCCGCCCTGCCTTACCCTCTCCCTATCTTAAATGAGCCTACATGAGAGAGCCAGCCCCTCTCTCCCATCTCCAAACTAGTTACTATGGTGACCTGATTAGACCAAAGGTGTTAACAGTTCTGATCTGTTGGACACCAATTATAAAAAGTTAAAATAGACTCTGGTGTAATACTCTGGTAATTTCACCAGAGACAAGTGTCAGTCCCTGCTTTCTCTGAGACTTCTATTATCTCCTGCCTGGGCTATTCCTGTCTCTGCTCTGCTATTTCTCTCTGAGCTTTCTGACCAACCTAGGGCTCACCAAAGATAGGCTTAAGCCTGCTACTTAGTTTAGGGCTGGAGTCATTAAATCATGTGAAGTGGTGGGTCGGGGGAAGTTGAGGAGTGAGTCTGGCATTATAGCATCCTGGCTCATGTGACTGTCAGTCCCAAAGTCGGTTGTTAAAGTCACATCTTATTTTAAACAAATGGGATTGGAAACTTGGCTCTGGGAAGAAATTTAAACATAACTTTTCTGTCGTGCTTTGTTTTTGTAAATTAGTTTGATGAAGCCTGTTTGACAGAATGGTCTACCTTAAATTAATTGTTTGGTTTGAAATAGTCCATCAGCTTTGTTTCCGTAGGATCTCCACCCTTTATTTACCTGTGCCAAGTAACAACTAATCTAAATCAGATCCCATTTCCCGATAGTGTCTTTCTCTCCTGAGTCCCAAGATTTAAGTCCACAATATAGGAGATTGTGGCAGGAAGCATGGGTTGGGTGGACGAGCCCCTTCCTTCCTGCCTCCACCCTCAGTTCTCAGAATGTTTGTGTGCCAAGATCCAAACTCCTAAGTAGCATATCCTCTTCTTCCCTGGTCCCCAGGAAATAGTGTTTGTGTCTTGGTACAAAAGTTTCTGGGTCTCCAGAACATGGACTGTATGGTGTTTACATACTGTATAGTATTCGCAAATACTATACAATATTCAATAAATCAGTGGTTTTGATCCTTGTTTTGCCCCCAGACTCATTAAAGTTTGATTTGTACTCTTTACAGAACTGAAATCTCCCCCAATTTAGCCATTTAAAATTGTGCGAAAGTTTCGCTGGTCCCAAATAGTGAGTACCACAGCCTAATTTTTTATTTCATCTGGGATTTCTCCCATTTCTCACCCAGTTTGCCACTAGACCTCCCCACCCTCACCCCATAGGAGAGTACTTGGCATTGGCCCCTGGCTTAGCTCCCACTGAACCAATTTCTACAACTTCTGAGCACTGGGGGTTCATTCCCAGGCCCTTACGAGGGGAATATCATCACTTAGGTCAGAATGTAGGACACTTAGGAAAGGGTCTGCTCATTAAGACTTCTAAAAATAGTCCGATTTAGGCTGTAGTGGTTGTGAGGAGTTCATGACCCTGGCTTCAGCCAAGGAGAAAGGGCACTCACTTCAACCAAATGTGACCGTCAGTAGAGAAACTGACCTCACTTATAGCTCTGTTAAGTACAGTGGGCCCAAGCACGGGAATGCATTTCTACTTCCATGCCTTTTGATCCATTTGTAGAGATACATGTCTTAAAACAGGGTTAGTGAGACTAAGTTTTATAGAACTGTGTCACTTAAACAGAGTCCAAAGGACCCATGGGGTATGCAACAAAAATTAATTTGAAATTATATTTGAATTAATACATTAAACTCTTAAGAAGTACAGCCATACAAGCAAGTTGTGTTCCAAAAATTTCTCTCTCATAGAGATAGCTAAAATATCTCTATAGTTCTTTGACCCATACATAGAAAGTGTCTTAAACAGTTCTTCATTCAAGTGCCCAGCCCAACCTATAAAAACCCTATACAGCCTTTAATATTGGGGCTCAGCTGTGGCATCCATGGGACCCTAATCATTTATACCATTGTTTCTGTGAGGAAATTCTCTCCTCCATCTACACAAGAAAGGAACCTGGTAGTATCATTATTATGGCACCTGCTGGGGATCATCAGCTCTCCTGAAGCCTGGTGTGGTGGATGAAGGGCCTGGCCTGACGTCACTAATGCCTGGGTGCAGATTTCACCTCTGACCTACCTCATAGGGGTTCTGTAAGGCTAAAATGAGATCATATACAGAATACTTTGCTGAGTAAAAGGGCTACATAATGTTTGTGAATGTAGTAGCCTCAGGTGCAGTGGATGGATCACTGGACCTGGAGTCAGGAAGAGTTGGAGTTCAAATCGAGCCTCTGACATTTATTAGCTGTGTAACTCTGGGCAAGTCAATCTAAGTGCCTCAGTTTCCCTAGCTGTAAAATAGGGATGATAATAGTGCCTAACTCTCAGGGTTGCTATGAGGATTCAATGAGATGTTTTTAGAGGGCTTAGCTCAGTGCCTGGCACATTTAGGAAGTGCTTAATAAATGCTTCCTTCCTCCCTCCCTCCCTTCTTCCTTTTCTCTGCCTTTTTCTTCCTTTCTTCCTCTCTCCCTTCTTTCTTTTCTTCCTTCCATCCTTTTCTATCTTCCTTCCCTTTCTCCCTCCTTCTTTCTGTCCTTTCTTCCCTCCTTCCTTTCTCCCTCCTTCCTTCCCTCCTTCTCTTTCCTCCCTTCCTTCCTTCCTTCCTTTCTTCCCTCCTTTCCTTCCCTCCTTCCTTCCGTCCTTCCTTCTTTCCTTCCCTCCCTCCTTCTTTCCTTGCCTCCCTCCCTCTCTCCTTCCTTCCTTCCTCTGTTTTTTACCTTCTGAGGTTCTTGCAGGAGCCAAACTTAGGCTCCTCACAAACTCCTCACACTCTATGCATAAGACTTCTTGAGTACACTCTTTTCTAGAGATTTTGTGGCACTACCCTCTCTTCCCCAGGCTTCTTTGCTGGCTCATCATCTGCATCATTATTTCCTATCCACTCCCTACAACTATGGGTATTCTCTAAGGTTCTGTCATATGCCCTTCTCTCTTTCCCTCCCCTCCCCTCCCCTTTCCCTCCCCTCTCCTCCTTTCCCCTTTCCCTCCCCTCTCCTCCCCTCCCCTTTCCTCCCCTCTCCTCCTTTCCCCTCTCCTCCCCTCCCCTCCACTCCCCTCCACTCCCCTCTCCTCCTCTCCCCTCCCCTCCCCTTTCCTCCCCTCTTCTCCTTTCCCCTTCCCTCCCCTCTCCTCCCCTCCC
>JAQQSW010004039.1:0-14538 GCA_028646575.1 Pseudocheirus occidentalis
CTGAAGAAATTATTCTCTTCAGAATGCTTTTGAGATTCTTTTTCCATCTGGCAAATTCAACTTTTTAAGACATTCTTCTCCTCATTGGCTTTCTGGGCCTCTTTTGCCATTTGAGTTAATCTATTTTTTAAAGTGTTGTTTTCTTCAGTCAGGTTGTTGACTCTCTTTTCATGATTTTCTCGCATCATTCTCATTTCTCTCCCCAATTTTTCCTCCAGTTCTCATATTTGTTTTTCAAAGAATTTTTCAGCTGATCTGTAGCTGCTAGGAATTGTTCAAGTGTCTTGGAAGCATTTGGTGTGGGAGTTCTGACTTTGTTGTCTTCCTCCCTTTCCATGCTTTGATCCTTTTTGTCCATAAAAAAGGATTCTAGAGTTTTATTGCTGTTTTTATTTTGCTTTCTTTTCCTCATGTTGGCCAGTCAAAAAAAATCAACCAATTAATTTACTGGCCAACACGAGGAAAAGGAAGCAAAATAAGAACAGTAATAAAACTCTAGAATCCTTTTTTGTGTCGTTTTCCTTTTCTATCATATTAAGCAATATGATAAGTGTGAGGTGGTACCTTCATGTTGTTTCAATTTGCATTTCTCTAATCCAGAGTGATTCAGAGCACTTCTTCATATGCCTATAGATAGCTCTGATTTCTTTATCTGAAAACTGCCTCTTCATATCCTTTGATTACTTATCAATTGGCAAATGACAATGTATTCTTCTAAATTTGACTCAGTTCTCTATATATTTGAAAAATGATGCCTTTATCACAGAAACTTGCTGTAAAGGTTGTTCTGCATCTGTATAACCAAGCATGAGCAGCTTTCCAGAGAATGGTTGCTGTGAACATTTTTCAGGTAAAGTGAAAAATCTATTCAGTAACAAATTGAAGTGACCAGGAACTAGTTAAGATATGGACTCAAGATAGGAATCAAGAAACTAGCCAGGAAACAGTTAAGTGAAACTTTGTGAAATTAGAAATCAGCAAGCCTTATGAACTCAAGATGAACTCGAGCCAGAAGTCGGTGAATCTGCCTATGGGCTGGCCTGGGGTGTGGGAACTGATCTAGGTAATTTGTCTTTTTTCTTCATTTTTCTTCTCCTACGTGCCCAGATCTTCATGCCCCATGCCCAACTCTTCATTAATCAATATTGAGGTATTTACACTCCCCTGGTTGCAAAAAAACAGACCCCCTGCACCTGGATATCATTGAGTTTTAGTAACAAAATATGCTGTTAGAAATACCATTAGGGTGAGTGGTATAAAAAATCCTGTACTTCTGTATTGCTTTGCTACTCTCCTCATGAGACAGCCACCAGCTGGCTAATTAAAGCTCCTAAAAACTTTTCATTCGGAGTCTATGGTCACTCTGTTAAAACTTACCATTTCAAAATCAAAGCAAAACATTCACAGAAAATCAAGGTACAGCATTCATAATCTTACAACTTATCACAGAAAATAAAACTACAGCACTCACCATGTCACAATTCAACAACTTATAGAAAATGGCCATATAGTTTTCACCACAGTGGTCACATAATTTTCAGCAAAGTACATTCATTTAGTCAGTCAATCACTTAGTAACTCAATCAGTCAATCAACTCAATCATTCAATCATCCTTAAGGAGGCTTTCCTCCTTAAGGGTCACAAAATACAAAAGTCAACATATTCCACCCCTGGGTAGTACATTTATTTAGTCAATCACAGAGTCCTTAATTCAATCACAAAGTACAATCACAAGTAAATTACAATTCCATCAATAAGTACTCAACAAAAAAATAACACAATTCGGCAGACAGGGCTTTAAATTGTCTTACCATTATGTCCATACCTAGTTAGTCATCACAGAAAGAAGCACCAATATCTGATTTTCAAAGCTGGGAGGGAAGGGGAGGACTCAATGACTGCCCAGGGTCTCATCTGTCCAAATCACATAACTTGCCAAAGTGAGTCCCAAAGCAAAACCTCACATCAGGGGCAGTCACTACTCAGTATTCATGGAGAGGTCTTTTCATATTGACTTGGGGCAAGTACTCAGATTCCCTGGATCCCCTTCCATGTTCCCAGATACTACCTGGATTCACCAAGCTGTCACCTGGGTTCATAGGCAGACAGCTTCCAGGTCCTTGTCCAGCTCTCCATGCACTTCCTGTTCCACATTAAAGCTTACAGCATCCAGTCCACCATAAATCCTTCACGGTCTCTGTTCCTGGGAAGTCAAGGCTTAACAGAGCCACAAACAGGCAAAGTACCAACATCATAGTCATGTCTCCTCAGGTAGCTCTGGCTTCTGTATCCACATGGCTTTCTCCAAGAAATTCTGACTCAGTTCTCAATTCTCTCCAGCATCTGCTCTGCTTATGGAGCTTATCACAAGAAATTCTGACTCTCCTTGTCTGGGGCTTTTCCAATAGCAATACAGTATGACTCCTCCCTTTTTAGCTCCTTCCTGTTACATCAGCAACAGGAGCTCATACCTTCTGTTTCCTTAACAGAGGCTTAATTTGAACTACATCCTAAATACCTTTCATCTTAACAATACAAAAGGAACTTCAAATTTTATTGCTATTACACGATCTTTCTGCTTCCCTTCTGATTTTGGTTGCATTGGTTTTGTTTGTACAAAAGCTTTTTTATCTAATATAACCAAAATTATCTATTTTACATTGTGTAATGCTCTTTATCTCCTATTTGTTCATGAATTCTTCCTATTCACATAGATCTGACAGATAGACTTTTCTTTGTTCTTCTAGTTTTCTTGCAGTGTCACCCTTTATTTCTAATTCATGGCAAAAGTTTGTCATATCCAACTTTTCTAATATTTTATTTATCTCTTTAGTTTCTTTCTTGACTATTTTTGGTTGGATTTATTGAATTATAAGAGGGGACAAGGGGATAAGTTGAGGTTCTCCACCAGGATAGTTTTGTTGTCTATTTCTTCTATACCATTTGATGCATAAAAGTTTGGTACTGATATTGCTTCTGTTAACAGGATTTTTACTGATCCAGTCTCTAACCTGAGAATGCCCCCAGATGAACAAAGTAGGCCTAGAAATTGGAGTGCCAGTATTCAAGTAGTTTAATTAATCAATTTCAGAGTGAGGAATGTTGTTAGCTAAAGTAAAAGTACAGGTTTTACATTTAAATCACAAGGGGAAAAGAGGAGGGAAGGAGGATTACAAACAATTATTTAGTGGTTTCTTACAAGAAACCAACAAGTCCCACAATGCAATCATTCTTGAGTCAAGTCTTTGAGGGTCATGACAACCTCCCCTAGAGCACAGAACCATAGTTCTGTGACAGGAGCAGAGTCTACAATCTTCGATTTGCTTTACTTAGGGTCCAGTGATTGTTAGCATTGTTAGAGGTGCAGATAAGCAGCTCTTGAGAAAACTAAATTATTAGTATATTCATTATACCTATCATATTGATTAATATGAAAACTGTAATATTTTCTCATTCCTTCCTTTTGGCCAACCCTTGAGGGATGATGAAGAACATATGTTTGAAACATGACTGAAAAATTTCTTGATTATGGATATTTTCCATAAAAGGAAAGCAAAAAGAGGGATATCATTATATAACAGGGGAAAATCTCCCTTAACTCCTTTTGATTCCAGGTATGAGTCACATCTGTCAGTGAATAATACAGTTACAGAGTGTTAAAGCAAGGCACAGGGTTAACCAGCTGGGAATTTTCCTTTTCCAGAAAGGAAATAACACAATGGAGAAATAAAGTCAGAATGATCCTACTTATGCTATGGCCTAGGTAGTCCTCACAACCTTTCCTAGGGGCAGACATTCACCTTGGTAGTCCTCAGACTGTCACACATGCCAGGAGGGAGCCTTTGGCTGCTATGCTTCCCATCCATAGGTACAGTGGCATCAGGCATCCTATTACTAACTCATATGAACTGAGCTTATAGGAACCAAATGGTTTAGACCTGAAGCTTAACAGGACTAAAGCAAGAGCTTAGGGCCAGGGATACCAAGTTCCTCAGAGAATTTAGCAAGGGAAGTTATAAGTATCCCATTAACTCTTTCAACCATTCCTGATGACTGGGGGTGACAGGCACAATGGAGGTACTGAGAAATTGGTCAGGGTGAAAGTAGCTTAGGTAATGGAGCTCCTGTGAAATGGGTACCTCTATCACTATGTATCTCTTTAGGAAGTCTCCATAATAGAATGGTTTGTTCTAAGAGAATTTTTGTTGCTCCAAAGGCTGTGTCAGTACAAGAGGGGAACACTTCCACCCACCAGGAAAACATACAGACTATAACCAAAGCATATTTGTATCCAAAGGTAGTTAGCAATTGAATAAAGTCCATCTGCCAGGCTCCAAAGGGTGCATCTGGGATAAAAAACTGTCCACAAGCAGGCTTCAGAAGCTTGGATGCATTGTATTTGGGGCAGATGGGATAAATCTCATAGGTGGTGACAGAAACCCTCTTCAACTAATATTTTTGAGCTAGCTGGACTAGCTTGTCGGGTCACCAATAACTGAATGAATGAAAATGTTTCATCATAGGAAGAGATAAATTTTTAGGCAGTACTATAAGTCTGTGCCAACCCATAATCCCTTAGTCTTATCAAAGTTATATCCTTCCTTTTGGAGCTTTTCTTGCTTTGTAAAAAGCATTTTGGGGGCAATGGCTATATCTTATTTTGTTAGAGTAGGAGGCTTAGGCAGTCCTTCAGAGTGAGATGGATATACTAATATGGCTGTGCTTATTGGGATACGTGCCTCAAGAATTTGAGGAGTTAAAGCTGCAGTTTTAGCTGCTTGGTCAGTCAAGTCATTCCCTGGGGCATAAATGATGTTTTCTTGACTGTATGCACGAATTTAATTACTGTTACAGCCTGGGAAGAAGTAAATGGTGTAATGTAAGGAGAATCTGTTTCTGGTTTTTAATTGGCTTTCCTGAGGAGGTGAGGAAGTCCTGATGTTTCCATAGCATCCCAAAGTCATAGTCCAAGATCTAGTTCTCATTTTCCCATCTACGTGGCAGGATTAAATGTCCTTACACCAGCTACATTCCCTACTTTCTCAGAGGTGAACAAATCAAACAGAAGAACTAACAGCACAACAATAGCTGGGTCACTGACAACTGACCCAATATCAATAGCATCTGAAGTCCCCAAACTGGAGGGAACTTGGTTGACAGTCAGATGGTCAGAAGGGTTTAAGGAAGGTGATGGGGATAAATGACAAGAGGAAGTAGTTCCTCCTTGGTCAAATGAAATTGACCTGTCCTAACAAGTGGCTAGGGGCCTCAGGATCAGGACATAAGGATGAAAGACTGATCTCTCCAAGAAAAAGGGAGAGTGATTCTGAGATATGGACAACAATGGTCTTATCAGCAATCCCCAAGATTGAGATACTCTCTTTACTCTTGGGGAAGGGCATGGGAAAGGCAACAGAATACTGTATTCTGTTCAAAACAGAATACAGCACCAGTGTCAGCTACAGTAGACACCTCTTGACACTATAAGCAAGGAGACATCTCCAGTAGGAGTCATGGGGATAACAGGCATCACCTGGACATCCCCTTCCTTTTTCCTCCCCTCCTGCCAGCCCTTCCAGAACCTAGTCATGCTAAGTGACCAGGATTGCCGGGAGGATCCCTCAGTACTTCCTGGGGTGTTTTCTTTTTTCTCTTCAGCATCTGCCCCAATATGTACTTTACAGTCTTTCCTCCAGTGGTCAGATTTTCTGCAATTAAAACAAAGTCCTGGCCTGTTTGTTTTGGATGGTACAGAAAAGGACTGCTGGAGACAATAGGGCATGGGCCAGGGATTGTAAGGGATGGACAGCAGCTGCTGCAGAGGGGCTGCAATGAAAAATGTCTGTTTTGCTTCTGTCAATTCTTTTTTGTTGTTTTCAGTCTCCTATGCCAGAGTGCCACTAGCCATGCTTGGGTCTCAAGGAGGAACCCAGTGTCATAGTGTTGCCATTCAGAAATAGCTTAATTTAGGAATGGGTGGGTGAAGATTATTAACAAACTTGGAAAGAAACTGCATTTTTCGTACTGCTATCATGCTGGAGACCCAAATTGGCATCAGAAGCTTGGATGAGTTTATCATAAAACTGATAGACAGATTTCCCAGGGGCCTGTTTAGTATCTCAGACCTTTGTTAAATCAGTAGGTTGGGGAATGCAAGGTGTGTTGTACACACTGTTCAAAGAGCTTTTTACCCATAACTTGGGCCAGCTGTAATGTTCTTTACCTCAGCCCTCCAAGTCCTGACTTATCTTAAGATCCTCCTCTGAGGCTTTCCATGTAATCTTTTGGCATCAATTCTTAGTCTTCTCCTTCCCCAACAAGGTAACCATGAGTTGCTATAGATGGGATACCAGGTTTGTACGAATACAGTATTAGTTGGAACTATGCAGTAAAGCCTATGGGATCCTCCCTGAGGCTGGGGTACTCTTTGGCCATAGCCTGCAGTTGTCCAAGCTGCCAGGCCTTGAAACCATAGGTCCTGATCAAGTCACTCTGCTCAGGGTTTTTTCTTTGATAATTTTGGCTTGCACTTTGAAAAGGAACATAGAAACTGGGGACCCGGTGGTGTCTTTTTGTTAAAGTGGGTATATTTTAGGTAGTTGGGTTGTTTGGAGGCTCTTAAGGGGAGGATTAAAGAGTTTATATAGGATTATATATAGGTTTATATATATTACATATAGGATTATGTAAGTCATATATGAATATATGAGTCTATTATTTACAGATTATATAGGAATATGTAGATAATTTTGATATTTTTAAAATCTGAAAGCCTGTTTATATACTTTTTATCAATTCCACTAAATCTCACAGGTCAAGGAGAAGAACTTATAAAGTTCAAAAAATCAGCATTAGAAAGAATTTTAGAAATTCTTTACTCCAACCTATGCAGGCAACTTCTCTAAGGCATCTATCTTGGCTGAATAGCCGTCTTCTACTTGAATCTTTTCAGTGATGGGGAAGTCTCTTCCTCCAATGAGAGCTTATTCAGTGACAGCCAGTTCTTATATTAGAAAGTTCTTCTAGTTATTATATCCCAATGATTATAAACTGAATTCTGCTTCTTTACACCTTCTTCCTATTTATCCAAGTCCTGTCCTTTGGCCCACACAAAATAAATCTCATCTGTTCTCCACAAATGATCTTTCAAATATGTAAAGGCAACTATCATGTTAATTACCCAGAAACTCCGTCTGCTGGGATTTTTCATTTGTTTCAACTTCTTTCCTTCCTCTCTTTTCTTACTTTCTTCATTCTTTCCTTCCTTTCTTTCCTTTCTTGAAAAACATGACTGGTGACCTGGAACAGAAGCATGAGACTGATTCTGTGGCTCAATGCACAGGGAATTTGTGTATGAACCTCTCTTCCTTTGGACAAATAGAAAAAGGATGGAATCTAAAGACTAATGAGGATCTTTTCTTCTGTGCATATTCCTTGGAAAATATTTTGGTCTGGTGCCATCTCCAGATGCTTTTTTTTTTTTATGGGTGGCTAAGTGGTGCAGTGACTAGAATATCAGCCCTGGAGTCAGGAGGACTTGAGTTCAAATGTGGCCTCAGACACTTAACACTTACTAGCTATGTGACCTTGGGCAGGTCACTTAACCTCAATTGCCTGGCCTTCCCCTATTCAACAAGCAAAAACAAACAAACAAACAAACAAACAAATAAATAAATTCTAGTTATTTTTGTGCCCAAACTTACATTTTATGTAATAAAAATTGTCCATTTAATCTACTATGATTTTCTCTTTTTTGCTCACAATTTCTTCCACTCTTCATACCTTTGAGTGGAATTTCCTCCTTCGGACTTCAAGTTTATTTAGGCTGTGATTTTTTTTAATAGTTTATCTATTATCTGTCCATTACAACTTACTGTGGTATATGTTGTGAACAATGTTTGAAACTAACGTCTGCCAGAATGCTTTAAAAAATTCTCTCAGCAGTTTTTTTGGAATGGTGAATCATTTCAACAATCTTAAAGTGTCTTTGGGTTAACTGAACTTTGTAAGTAACTTTGTAAGTCACAAATTTTACATACACACACACACACACACACACACACACACACACCCCACCTCCATGGTAGAAAACTATAGTATTCTGAGGGAAGTTGAAACAGCTGCCAGTTTTGCCAAAGAATGTGGTCTAAGAAGTAAAGGTAACACAGACATGACAGCGCTGAGGCTACAGAAAGGTAGAAAAAAGAATGTGTCAGATTTAGTGGTAATAGAGGATAAAAGAGGGCCAATTCCCATTACATCTTAGACTGACATCAGTTTCAGAAATGTCAGGCCTGTGGCGGCTAGGTGGCACCAACTCAGGAAGCAGGAGGACCTGAGTTCAAATCCAGTCTCAGACACTTAACACTTACTAGCCATGTGACCTTGGGCAAGTCACTTCAACCCAGTTTCCCTGCTTGACCCCACTCCAAAAAGAAAAAAAAGTCAAACCTCTAGTATCACACACGCACTCACACACACACACACACACACATACACACACACACACACAGGAATAAGTGGATCTTCCCTTAAGGTGATACTTACTAGCTTTCTAAAACCATGGGTCAGTATTCTATTATGTAAAACGAAGAAACTAGAGGCCTTAACAATAAGATCAAGGGAGAAGCAAACTTGTCTAATATCACCACTATTATAATACAGTGCAAGAAATTCTAGAGAAATTAATAACATAAGAAAAGAAAGTTAAGAAAATACAGTTAAAGATGATGATACAGTGTTTTATTTAGAGAACTTTTTTCAGATAATGTGAAGGTTTATTTAAAGAACTCTAGAGAGTCAACTAAAAAAAAAATTGATATTTTCTTTGCAGACACACTGAAGTCAAGTCTCAAGACAGTCATATATCAAGCTACTGCTGCTGACCAGACAAGATGATTCTAAGCACCAAAGGGAAAGAAGGCTTTGTGGTGAAGGCCCGGGCTTGCCTTGGTCATGCTCAGCCAGTGATGTCCAAGATTTCTTCTCTGAATGCCAAATTCAAAATGGAACATGAGACATCCATTTCATCTATACCAGAGCATGGAGACCAAGTAGAGAAGCATTTGTGGAACTCAAATCCAAAGATGAAGTCAAATTGACAATGATAAAGGATAGAGAGACTATAGAACACAGATATGTGGAAGTTTTCAAGTCAAACAAGATTGACATGGATTGAACTGTGAAGCATGCTGCTCCAAAGAGCCTTGACACTGCCAGCAATGGCTACATCTGCCTTAGAATACTTCCATTTAGCTACAAGAAAGACATTATGTTCATTTTTGTAGCCTTGGAAATTATGCCCAATGGGATAATGTTGCCAGTAGACCTTCAAGGGAGGAATAGCGGGGAAGCCTTTGTGCAGTTTGCCTCCCAGGAAATAGCTGAAAAGGCTCTAAAGAAACACAAGGACAGAAAAGGGCACAGATACATAGGAATCTTCAAGAATAGCCAAGCAAAAATTCACAATCATTATGATCTTCCTCAAAAGCTAGTGATTAGGCAACTTCCAGATCCTTATGTAAGACCTCTGGGTGGCAGATTCCATGAGAGTCTTGGCAGAGGAGTTGGGATTGAAGTAATGAGGTGTGGTGTGTATGAAACTGAGAATGCAGGTTATGATGAATACAAGGAGTATAGCAATGAATATTACTTTGGAAAAGACTTCAATTACTATTTAGGAATGTCTGGAAATATCTATGGAGACAACGGGCTTGCCTTGGTCATGCTCAGCCAGTGATGTCCAAGATTTCTTCTCTGAATGCCAAATTCAAAATGGAACATCAGACATCCATTTCATCTATACCAGAGCATGGAGACCAAGTGGAGAAGCATTTGTGGAACTCAAATCCAAAGATGAAGTCAAATTGACAATGATAAAGGATAGAGAGATTATAGAACACAGATATGTGGAAGTTTTCAAGTCAAACAAGATTGACATGGATTGAACTGTGAAGCATGCTGCTCCAAAGAGCCTTGACACTGCCAGCAATGGCTACATTTGCCTTAGCATACTTCCATTTAGCTACAAGAAAGACACTATTTTCATTTTTTTAGCCTTGGAAATTATGCCCAGTGGGATAATGTTGCCAGTAGACCTTCAAGGGAGGAATAGCGGGGAAGCCTTTGTGCAGTTTGCCTCCCAGGAAATAGCTGAAAAGGCTCTAAAGAAACACAAGGACAGAAAAGGGCACAGATACATAGGAATCTTCAAGAATAGCCAAGCAAAAATTCACAATCATTATGATCTTCCTCAAAAGCTAATGATTAGGCAACTTCCAGATCCTTATGTAAGACCTCTGGGTGGCAGATTTCATGAGAGTCTTGGCAGAGGAGTTGGGATTGAAGTAATGAGGTGTGGTGCATATGAAACTGAGAATGCAGGTTATGATGAATACAAGGAGTATAGTAATGAATATTACTTTGGAAAAGACTTCAATTACTATTTAGGAATGTCTGGACATATCTATGGAGACAACGGGTCTACCTTCCAGAGTCCAGCATTTCATTTTGTGCACATGAGAAGACTGCCTTAGAAAGCTACAGAAAATGATATCTATGATTTTTTTCCTCACCACACAAACCTGTGGGAGCATAGACTGAAAATGGACCTGATGGCAGAGAAGCAGATGTTGAATTTGCTACTCATGAAGATGCTGTGGCAGCTATGTCAAAAGACAAAGCAAATATGTAACACAGGTACATAGAAATCTTCTTGCATTCTATAGCAGGAGCAGACAATGGAGCTTATGTTCCCCAAATGATGGGAGGCATGGATTTGTCAAACCAGTCCAGTTATGGCAGTTGATCTAGCCAGAAGTTGAATGAAGCTTATGGAAGAGCCTACAATGGTCAGATAAGCATAGGCAAATATGACCAAGTTTTAGAGGAAATCTTTAGCAATCTTCCAACCACACATTGCATAGAGAACCAAGGAGAGGTGAATAGTAGGTACAAAAACTCAGGGAGCTTTGCATCTATGGAAATGAATAGAATAGAAGAAATATCAGGCATGTCCAATGGGGGAAGTCAATCAGTAATGTATCCTGATTATTGACTCTTAGTCAACTTTTTAAAAAAGAAAAACAAACAAAAAGTATGTTTTCTAGTTCAGATTTATGGTTCATGTTTACTATTACTGAAATAAAAATTGTTTTTTTAGTAAATAACAAATTTGATGTTTTTAGATCATAGAAAAATATCTTTTTATTCAATAATACATGTAACACTGAATAAAGATTATGACCTAGAAAAAATTTTAATTTTTTTCAAGGTCATTATGTTGAATGAGTGCTCTTAAGCACTGAGGTTAAAGCAACCTCAGTTCTATTAATTATTATAGTCTTATGCCAAACTAGCAGGAATGCCAAAAAGCATTTTAGGAGACATAACTTTACAAAATATATTTATTAAATTTCTCAAGTACATGTAAAAAGCAATTTTCTTTTTTTTTTGCCTTTTTTTTTTAGGGCAATTAGGGTTAAGCAACTTGTCCAAGGTCACACAGCTAGTAAGTGTTAAGTGTCTGAGGCCAGATTGAACTCAGGACCTCCTGACTTCACTATGCTACCTAGCCACCCCATAAAAAGCAATTTTCATCAAGTTTATAAAATTTTCATTTCTAAATTCTCTCCATCCTTCTCTTTCTCCCCCCCCCATTGAGGATACGAATTTTCAATAGATTATACATGCACAGTCATGCAGAACATATTTCTATATGAGCCATGTTGCAAAAGAAAATGTTGGGTCATGAAGAGTTAGACATGACTGAAATTATTCAACAACAAAAGAAAAGAGACAAAAACACCAATAAACTTTAAAAGGTATGCTCAGATCTGCTTTCAAACCCCATCAGTTCATACTCTGGAAGTAGATAGCAATTTTCATCATAAATCTTTCAGAACTGTTTTGGATAATTGTATTGATGAGAATACCTAAGTTATTCACAGTTGATCATCACCCGATATTGCTTTTGCTGTATACAATATCCCCCTGGTTCTGTTCACTTTACTTTGCATCACTCCTTTTGCCTAGTCAGAATAATAAGTGCAAAAATTCAGTCTGGGAGGGGAATACTTCAGGGTTTCTGACCAAAGGAGGAACAATTACTATTTACATCTGAGCTATCATAGCCCAAACAAAGACCAAATGGGACTTAGAGCGAGACCAATCAGTGAGAGCAAGGGTAATTTGGATTATTGTGTTGCTGAGAATAGCTGAGACATTCAGAGTTGATCATCACACAGTGTTGTTGATACTGTGTACAATGTTTTCCTGTACTCCTCATTTCACTTTGCATCAGTTCATACAAGTCTTTCCAGGTTTTTCTGAAATTTGCTTGTTCATTTCTTATTTCACAATAATATTCCATTACATTCATATACCACAGCTTGTTCAGTCATATCCCAGTTGATGTGCATCCCCACATTTTCCTATCTTTTGCCTGCAAGAAAAGGGCTGCCATAAATATTTTTGCACATACACGTCTCTTTCCATTTTTAATGATCTTTCTGGGGTAATAGTGGTATTATTGGACCAAATGGCATGCACAGTTTGGTAGCCCTTTGAGGACAGTTCCAAATTGCTCTCAGGAATGTTTGGATCAGCACTCAACTCCACCAACAATACATTACTGTCTAAATGTTTCAACATCCTGTCCAACATTTCTCATTTTCCTTTTTTGTCATATTAGCCAATCTGATTAGTGAGAAGTAGTACCACAGAGTTGTTTGAATTTGCATTTCTCTAATCAAAAGTGATTTAGAGGACTTCTTCATGTGACTAGGGATAGCTTTGGATTCTTCAAGACTACCTGTTTACTTCTTTGACAATTTCTCAATTGGGAAATGGTCTGTATTCTTAGAAATTTAATCAGGGGGAAGGGTGGAGCCAAGATAGTGAAGTAAAAGGAGGGGCTTGCTTGAACTCACCTTTAAACCCCTCCAAATACTTATAAAAATTCACTCTAGGAGTGGCTAGGTGGCAGAGTGAATAGAGGAGTCAGGAGGAACTGAGTTTAAATCCAGTCTCAGACCTTAACACTTACTAGCCATGTCACCTTGGGCAAGTCACTTAACTCCAATTGCCTTGCCTTCCACCCTCCAAAAAAAGAAAAAAAAAACCAAAGAGCAAAAGACTATAAACAAATTATAGAGATGTAGAATCCACAAAATGGAAAACTGAAATACATCTCAAGCCCAAGAAAGCCTTGGAGTCTGACACGAAAAATATATCATACTAGACAGGGACCCTAGTGCAGTCCAGTGTGGGCTGCACCTGGACCAGATGTGGCCAGAGCAGTTCTCAGGGAACTGAATCCCTGGCAGTTATGATTTCCAGATTTCTCAACCCCTAAATGTCAAGAACAATGTGGAAGGTCAGTTGGGGAACTCTCTGGGAGATGGGTGAACTCCCTTATTATGTCTCCTATTCTGCTAATAGTTATTCTGAATTTATTGAAACAAATTTCTCCATTATTTCTCTCAATTTTTCTCTTCTACTAGAAGATAGTCTATTAGTAGTATATGTTGCTAGGGTCTTCTACAATCAATTTACTTTCCTGCATTTGCTGCATGTCAAAAAGGCTTTCTGGTATGTATGGATCCCCATGTAAGTCATATATTGCACAATTTCTATGGAAACAAAAGTTTAAATCATTCCTTACAGTATCAATACAATATTTGTGTAGGAGTTCCATAGTATGAGAAGAACCATGGAGAGAAGAAAAAAAATAATAACAAGCACCATGTTATTGAGGGAAAAATAAAACTGCTCTGGAGGTCACTGGATATTAGCAGTATCTAGATTGGATGATAGAGATGGATTGAGTGAAACTCAAAGAAATGTCTCTGTGAGTGCAAGAAAATTGAATGAGAAGGAAGTGGGCTTACGGTAAAAGCTAGTTTGTTGTCAATAGAGCAGATATTCCAGAGAGTGTAGTGGAATAGTGGGCAGAATGGGATACTGGTAGAACTAAGATTGAGGAGGAGGATGTTAATAAGGGTGTTAGCAATCCCTGGTCAGTGGGGGATAAAAAATGTGGTTCGACACTCATAGAAATGGACTGTATAACAGGCTGAAAGTATGGTAGACATTGAGGAATGAGTTGAAGTAGTTCATCATAGCCCCTAGGGGTTTAGTCTCTGGAGACTTACATCAAGAGCATAAGTGAGTATCACTGGAAAGGTGTGTGTGTGAGGGGGGTGTGAGTGAGGGATAATTTTTCCTCTAAAGTACTGCACTCCAAATGAAATATGTGGCTGCAACCCACAGATACACAGAAAAAAAAATTCAATCATAGTATTTACAAGGAAGATAACCTTCTGTAAAATATATTTTATTTCTTTTTTTCCTGGATCAACAGAATTTATCTGAGTTTTCTTCCTCCACACCCTCAGAGAGCCATTCAACATAAGAAATTACATTTATTATGCAGGGGGAAAGATTGAAGAAGGAAAAAATCAACAAAAGTGATTAATAAAACAAAAAAGTCTGTAAATATATGCAATATCCCACTTCCACTGGCCTCCCATCTTGGC
>JAQQSW010004040.1:0-14537 GCA_028646575.1 Pseudocheirus occidentalis
TTAGATGTAATAACCATCTCTCAGACCACCAAATTTCTCTTGGCCAGCTGTATCCCATACGTTGAATTTAAAAGGACCTCTGTATGGAACAGTATGGAACACAAGAGGATGGATCTCAACACCCAGGGTGGCTACATACTTCTCAAATTCGCCAGTCAACTGACGTTTTACAAATGTGGCTTTTCCAGTACCTCTATCTCCAACTAATACAAATTTGAACTGCACTTGGGGTTCTCCTTGGGCGTCCATCGCGATGGTTCTTTCAGAAGTGTCTCCGTCTCTGCCTGACTCAGGGTCATACAGTTAGTAAGTATCTGAGGCTGGATTTCAACTCAGGTCTTCCTGAGTTCAAGTCTTTGACACTTTATCCACTATACTACCCTGTTACCTTTATGAAAACAGATCACTCTTTGGGGAATGGCTCTTGATTTTATGTATTTATTGGAAATGCTCACATAGATTATTATCAGAGATATTTGAAATAAAGATGTTTTCTTTAATAATTTTCCTTCTGATGCTTTCTCCATTGAATAGGATTTCAGTAAACTCAAGGAAAAAGTAATTTTTAGGAATCAAAAACAGTCTGATGAAGGCATGGAGTGAGGAAAATTTGGGAAGGGGAATGACAAGTTGTAAAGCCTAGAAGCTGCATAGAATACTTGGAGGGGAGGAGTATGATACATGCTGGAAGGGTAGAGTAGTGTCATGTTTTGGAGAGCTTTGTCTATCAGGCTAAAATACCTGGATTTTATTCAACAGGCAATAGGTAATCACTCAGAAGTTCTGAGCAGAGGAGTGACATGACCAGATAGGTTATTCCTGTTTAACCTGACCCATCTCAAGGGCAGACCATGGGAGGTAGGTAAATGAAATGACCTTCAGAGGCTAGGGAGCTGCCAGGAAAGAAGCATCATCAGAAATGAAGGCTGTGAGTCACTAACAGATAAACAACTAATGAGCAAAGGGTGTCAGCAGACCCAGATCCATTAAGCCAAATAACAAGTCATAGACCAAGTGACCAAAGGGCTGAGGCAGTGGTATTCCTATAAAGGAAACAGTCATAAACCAGTGGATTTGCATGTCATTAAAGGAAAGCAATGGGCTAAAAGCCAGGAAAGTGTGGAAGGAGCGCTGGTGCTGGAGTCAGAGGTTGTTGTTGTTCTTGTTCGGTCATGTCCAACTCTTCATGACCCCATTTGGCATTATCTTGGCAAATACGTGGGAGTTGTTTCACATTTTCTTCTCCAGCTCATTTTACAGATGAGAAAACTGAGGCTAACAAGCTTAAGTGACTTGCTTAAGGTCACACAGCTAATAGGTATCTACCTGAGGCTAGATTTGAGCTCAGGTCTTCCTGACTTGAGCCTGGGCCTTTTATCCACTGCTCCACGTTCCATATTTGATGTGAAAATATGTACATAAATATATAAAATACATGTGCAACAATGACTTTTCTTTGCTGAGTTGGGCTGGATGATCTCTGAGATGTCTTTCAGTTCTAGAACTAAGACTTGATGAGATGGCAATAAAAGCCAGCATTTCTATAGCTAGCACTTGATGGGCATCTCATTGTGTCCTTACAACAATCCTGGGAGGTGGGTGCTATCATTATTCCCATTTCACAGAGGAGTTTTTAGTAAGAAACTCATTCCTTTATTTGAACAGAGAGTGTCAGGGCATTAACAAACTTGTGGGTGTGGTTTAGATTTCATGGCCTGGAACATTATAGTCTCCAAAGGACGGAACATGAGTATCACCTACAGGGCAATAGAGGGATGTATGGTAGTTGTGAGCTGGAAGGACAAGTGTAAGGGACTAACGGATGCCATCCATGAAGTGAAAAATAAAATGGCTTAATCACATAGTAAGAGATGGGGAAAATGGATGGACTGCTCCTGTGTTCCACTCAGGGCTGAGCCGGAGCCAGTTTGACAGAAGAGTTGATGGTTACATTTTCAGCATGAGTGCTTACACTTTGGAAATTGACAAATCCTAGTTTCATTGATTGATTTGTTGTTTGTCTAGATTTAACACTAAGTGACAGAGAAAATAATAATATAGATTGAACTGAAAAATGTGTATCATGTATATTTTCCCTCTAGAGAGTCGGTTGTTAAACATTTACCAGTACACTCTTGACTCGACTGGTATGCTTTTGAAGTTAATGCAAAGTGAGGGAAGTCCCTAGCATGTTGACAGGACTTCTGTGGCAAACCTGTGGCTAGACATGTTGAAGAGTTGCACAAAGATGGACAGGCATAGGTAGGTGGGTTAGGAGAGAGAACATTCTCATTTTTAGGATCCTAGATGCTTTAGACTAGTATTAGAGCACGGGTTAAGCAATCTTTGCATGAATTTCTTCTAGCCTGGGAAATTTTCTCAAATGTTAACAAATATCTAATTTGATTGGCCTGCATTGCAGATTCAAGCATATAACTAACTTCAGGGTATCTTGGGAGAGTTATTGCATGGCTGAATCCCAGTCTCCCTGACTCCAGGGGATAGTTTTGTGTATCTTATACAAACATCCCATCTTGTTGATTGTATATTCAAATCAAGTGTTCTCTGGGCCACTGCAATATTTAAATTCAAATGCCAGGTCTCTTCATGGTTCATTAGCTGTGATTGTCTCTGGGGTACCATGCTAAGTTTGGCATATTGGAGAAGAGCTCTCCTCAGTGCACTCTGGAAGATTGAATTCACCCTCCCTAACCAGCCTTGACTAACTGGTTTTGTGTTTCAAGGGAAAAAAAAATTTCTTTTGGAGATGAGTAAGTTGATTTCCTCTCTCCTTACACTGAGTGGGTGGGGAAGAAATGGCCATCATAGCCAAGAGGCAGCAGGAACACTGTTAAAAAATATCCATCTGAGTGTTCTTTGGGAATAAATTGCTGGTCAGTGGTGGTGGAGGGGACACATTCTTCTTCCTTTTTCAGTAAACAAGTGAACTTCCTTTGGCAAATATTCATTTCTTTCTCCCTTCAACAATCTTTAGTTCAACATTTGTAGATTCTAGCCTGACACATGGAAAGTCATAGTTTGATCCTTGGCCAGAAGGGTTGAGAGAGAAGATGATAAATCTGTAATGGCTTTATTAATGGGAGCTAGGCTTCTCTAAAGTACATTCCCAACTTTCAGAAGTGGACACATCATTTTCAACATATCCTCTTCTGTCCTGTCCTCACCTATGCCATCATTTTTTGTTCTGTCCTACCCTGTTTTACCATATTTGGAGTAGGAAGGGACCTGAGAAGTCATACTAGAGAACACAGATGTCTTGCAACAAAACACTTACTGTTAGCAACACAATAAATGAGGTGAATGGGCTAGGTGCCTGACTTTGGCAGGGTATTTATTAGGTTCTTCATTAGAATTAGTACTAGTAACTCATTTAGATCTTATGTAATATTCGTAACTCAAAGGTTGACAAAGGAGCTGGGACAAAGCAGTTATGCCTCCTAGGCACATCCTCCTCTTCTACATCATGAAAGCCTAAAACAATTTTATTTCTTAAAGGATCAGTTTATTGGGGTTAAAGACATGAGGCTTAATTCTGAGGCATTGCCATAGAAATCCATTGTTCTACCATAGCCCAATTTACTTTGCAGCATGCTTTTCACAGTTGTCTTAAACAGTGGGAAGTGTACTGAAAACGTCAGGATTTAGAAAAAGGGGTCCTTTGCTAAACTCTCCTGCATTCCGCACTCTTGATGAGCCCTCCAAACTCTCCCCACCCTGTCTTTTTATTACCTCCTCAAGTCCCAGGTCTTGGTTGGTAACATTTTCAAAAGTGGTAGATCAAGGCTCCATCTTGTTACTTAGGTGTGCTGGGGCTTCCAGAGGGGAGGGCTGTTGCTAGTGGTGGCTAGTCTGCTAACTGCAGGCTGGAGAGGACTGAATGAAAGGACTGGAGGGATGAAGGAAAGTCAGGTAGTGACTCTTCCCAGCAGGAAGAATGGTGTGGTATCAGTGAAAATTAGTTTACAACTCCCTGAAAAATTTCCACCCTGCTCCATTCAGGGCATACATGACTGTATGCTAGCCCCTGTTTAAACTGTGTCCTTATTTGAATACGGTTTAGCGACTTTGCTTATTTCCCAGATGTCGAACTCATTTAACATCTGCTTTCTTCAAGAACAAATTTGTACCAAAATTCTGCTATTAGCAGAGGAATATAGCACACATTTTCTGAGTGGGAAAAAGGCTCAGATAAACTTTTAACTATGACTTTGTAGTGGCTAAGGCAATTCTTTAAAATAACATGTTGATGAGTGCATTGTACAACAAATAACTTGAATTAGGATGGATTAAATGGAGTCCTATCTGAAGGCTGGGAAATGGCTAGGTGATCTTTGGAGGTCCTTTCCAGTTCTCTCTTGCCTGTTGATTAAGACAGAGTTACGATCAGTGGAGAACTCACTTCCTACAAAATATGGAAAAGTTAAAAAAAACCAAAAAGCTGCTTCTGTTGCACAAACTTGTCCACACCAAAGAAGAAGACATGTGAGAGGGAAGCTTGAAGGAAGCTACTCTCCACTTTGCATGCATTTGCAATATTTTATGTGAGAAAGAGGACCAGCCAAATATGGCTTCTGGAAAGGCACATTATAGATTCCATTGGGGGGCATGTGAAAGTGAAAGGTTCCCAGTGAGGTTAGAGAATAATCTTTTATTACCTTTCCAGGTGGGTTGATTGACTGCCCTTTAAGACTGTGGTTATACATGTGCAAACATAGTAAAATGCTGAAATTGTAGCTTTTGCCTATTTTAGGTACAAGTCCTTCAATAAAGTAAAATGGCTTATATACATTAAAATTCAACACTAGTCCTTTTTTGGTCATATCTTTCTCCCAAAGGCATGAGGATTAAGGTCCTGAAAAGGCATTTTTTTTCTTTTTATCATGCTTTTTAGGATTTTAGTTTAAATCAGACAGAGGAGCTCTAATTTTTTTTTCCTTTTTTGGGGTGTGGTGATGAAGAAAACATTTATTTTTAATTTTTCTTGTGTCCTTAACATGGCAATTTTGATATACAAAGGACAGAAGATTGTATATAAAACCAGGAGCTTTTTGTTTCTCTTCTAATTTTTATACAAATCTGATCTATAAATAGGACCATGAACAGGACCACTTCTGCCAGTCCTTTTTTATCCATATCTTTTTTATTTCCTGAGGTGCTATTTCATTTAGTACAGGGCATGGAAGAAGTTGGCAGCCTGATTAAAGAGGCAGTTATAGAGGATAAGGGCTGAGATTAAGAAGCCAGGAGGTGGGAACACATTTTAAATATTTTATATGTATATTTATATGATATTCTAGGAAATGGGTAATCAATTTCTCAGTATGTAGAAAAATTGGGAATAAAAAGGTGGGCCGAGGTAGGGATAGGGAATGGAGAAATCAGAGAATTTGAATTTTACCATTTACAGATTACTCCTCATCCCAAAGGAATGAGATAGACATTTGTGTGTTTTATCATTCTGGACACAGAAGGAGTGGTAGTAGTGATAGTGTCAGCATAGAAATGGAAACCTTCTATAAATCTCCCAGTGATAAAATGGGGTCTTCTTTGTTGAACTCTGAGATGTTTTAGTACTGGACCCTTGTCAACAATAACTTATGTGATACTCGCATCCTTCTGTGATGTTCCTGGATGAAAGACAGGTCAGTGACTTCATGATGGAGGTAGAGATCACATGCATGCTGAAGTGCAGCAGACCAGCATGATATTAGTGTGTTTCACTGATTGTCTGAGTGAGAAAATTGGGCAGATTTAAAGCAGAACAATAGGTCAAATCCAAAGTTCAGGGAACTGGAAGAGTCAAGGCTAGCAAGTGGCATCCTGGGGAAGGACAGTCATCATTCAAGATCAAACAATAAGGGAGGATCATGAACTAGATTGTGTGGGATAGAGCTCAGGGTCAGAAAGACCTGGGTTCCACCTCATCTATGACAAATACTATCCATATGATCCTTCATAAATCATTTAACCTCTCAGAGTCTCAGGCAACTCTCGAAGACTTAACTTGTAGAGCAAGACTAAAGAAGCATTGATAGAGGGAATTTCTGCACTGGAAGGTCTCTACTCAGAAAAAACCCCACAAATCCAATAAAAAAAAAACCTGAAACCGAAATCAGGAAGGTTCTGAGATTTGGACTTAGAACATATTTTAAATCAGGAGGATAGGGTGTATTTATAGTGGATAGATTGCTAGTCTTAGAATCAGGAAGACCTTGGGTCAAATCTTGCTTCCAACACTTGCTAGCTATGTGACTATAAGCAAATCTTTTAGCCTTTCTGTACCTCAATTTCTTCTCATGTAGAATGGGTATAATGACACCTGTATTTACCTCACATGATTGTCTTAAATTTCAGATGAGGTGGTGAAAATTAAATACTTTACACACTTTAAAGTGCTATACACATGCCAGTTATTGTAATTATTTACAAAGCTTTAGAGATGTGTGGTTATATAGGACAAATCACTTGGTAACACCTTCATCCTCTCATACCTTCTGGTAATTTGCAAATTTTCTTCTTCCACTCATAAAGAAATCATTTCAAAGTTCACTTTGCCTAAAGTGTATTGGATGTAGGATTAGAAGAAGATGGAGGATGCCTATAGTAAGAGGCATTAAAATGTGGATGGAGCACAAGATTGGAATCTGGACATACAATAGTTTTGGGTGTAAGACTGGTCAGGACTTTATCAGTAAAATCAGGAGCAGTGCCCAACAGCTTCCCCTCCTTGAAATAAAACCAGCGTTCATTGAGAAGCCATGCAAATTGTAGGGTTCCACCCTTTCTTTCTCACTTTCTTTGCTGAATGTTTGAGTTAATCCAGATTTCACATGCACTTGTTTCCATAATTCAAACTGACCGTTTGGTTTTGCCCATGGACAGGGCAGCTCATATGACAGAGCCCAGAGTGATCTAGGATTGAAATACTTGAGAGTTTCTTGTCTGGAGCTGGAATGGACTTTAGTTCTCAGATGGAGGGTGGGCTGCATGAGAACAGAAGACTGTTCCAGCTGGGCAGCAGTATAACACATCTGCTTGTTCCCTCTAGGGAGTCCCCTGCTTCACCCTTAAGACAAAGTGATTTTACCAAAGGATCTCTTACAGCTGACAGGATATCCATGATATTCCCTGTTCCCTTAGTCCCCTACTTCCCTAGTGAATCTTACACGACTCTAGGGATTCACTCACAGTTCAAACAGGATAAGAAGGAATGGAGTGTCTTTGCCAAGGACACGCTGGTTGTACTAGAATTAGAATCTGAACCTCGATCATCTGACTCCAGAGTCAATCCTCTTTCCACTGCACCATGCTGCCTTTCATAAAACATATTATTTAAATGTTGACTGAAGAATTTAAAGTGGTTTAGGTGAGCTTGCCAAAGCTTCATGCATCTGCCATTGTTATTATTACTTTTGATTTAGCATATTCTCACTAATAATATCCTCTCTTTCTCCAGCTTCCTCATTTATTCTAACTACAAATCATGCCCCCCTCTAAAAAAGCGTGGTTTCACTATTTCATGAATAGTCACATCCATTCCGTCTTACCAAGAAAGTATGGTGATGGTGTTAAGAACACTCAGCTAGGAGTCCTGGTTCTATTACCATATTCTTTATGCTTTTGGGCTGGTATTTCTTGAGCCTTACTGTTCTCATCTGTAAAGTAAAGGCTGGTCTAAAGATGATCTTATTCTATTCACCACTAATGCATTCTATTCATTCACTGAACTTTACCATAGGGAAGGGGGGTTTTGTGGATAGAAAAGACGAAAGTAAGCTAAGCTAACTCTCACTGGAGCAGTGGAATATTCTGCTATTTATCCACTTAGCCAGACCTTGGATAACCAGGGTCTTAGGGAGTCAGTTGACCCTGTCACACTTGAACCCATGTTCCCATTTTGTCCTCTTTCCACCACTTCAGCAGAGGCTTGGAGTCTCAGGGATAACCCAGAGATTGAGATTTTCAAAGATTCCTTTAAGTTACATCCTTCCACCTGATTTGGCTTAGGGGAATAGAGAATATTATGTTTGTATATTCCAACTTCCCAGAGGCCACACAGGACCTCTTATCCTAGGGGTTCTCAACCTTTCAGTAACAACAACAACAACAAGCACTTATGTAGCATTTTAAGCTTTGCAAAGCACTTTACAGATGTTGTGTGTGTGTGTGTGTGTGTGTGTGTGTGTGATAGAGCCCTATGGATCCCTTCTCAGAATAATGTAAAATGAAACATATAGGACTGTGTCATTGTGGAGTTGTTTTCAGTTGTGTCTGACTCTTTGTGAACTCATTTGGGGTTTTCTTGGCAATGATATGGGAGCAGTTTGCCATTTCCTTCTCCAGGTAATTTTATAGATAAGGAAACAGGTAAACAGGGTTAAGTGACTTACCCAGGGTCATACAACTATATCTGTCTGAGGCCAGATTTGAACTCAGGAAGATGAGTCCTCCTGACTTCAAGGCCTGGCACTCTTTTCATTGCTGTACTTAATAGCTACATAGAGCTATGAAAGAATTCAATTGTAATGAAACATACTTATCATTAAAAAAAAGTTCATAGATCTGAAGTTAAGTAACCCTACCATACCCTCTTTCTGTCTTTGTAATGTATATATAGCCATGATTCTATCCAGAACCTCCTTATTCTATCCTTTAATCCCTCCATCAAATGCCTCTTGCTTGTAGAACTTTACCATAATTTGGGAAATAATTCCCTTTAGCAAAAATATACATTAGGTCTTCAGGTTGTTATCCGACATTTTGAGTCACTCACACCCTTCCTCTTTAGATTCTGGTTTCTTTAATCTCTTAACAGGAGATATAATTCAACCTCATTATTTTTTTCTCCTCCTCCCAAATAACCAATCTTAGTTCCCAGGGATCCCATCAACAATCTTTAGGAAGTTCCCACATCCTCCTGCAAAGAAAAGGTAGAGAGGAACAAAAATCCTTCCCATCTTCTCTTAAGTCTCTAGCTATGCTCTAACTTTGTCCTTGGACTTGAACTGGCTTGTACCCAGGTCATTCTTGTCAAAATACTATTTTATCCTGTGTGCCTGTGTTCTGGGAGAAGGTGAGTGGCATTGGAGGTCTCCAAATAGATTGAGGTGGGCCTAGGGTGAATTGAAAGATGTGCTTATGGCAGCCTAGGCTTTGGAATCTTGTTGGAGAGAGGTGAAAAGAGGCCTATTGTGCCTTGGAAGTTCTGATCTGATCCAAGAATTGTGGGTGAACAATGCACGGGCTCCCTCCAAAGATGATCTAATTTTACCCTGGAAATTATACTATTTCAGAACTACACTGACTGGAACTGACCCAGGCACTGAACGGATCTTGTAGTATAGCTGAGGGTCTATGAGACCTGAGAAGCTTAAGGGCTATGGGAATGTCCTGGCGTTTATAAGATCTAGACTTGGAAAGACCATGTTGAGCTCTAGGATGGTTCTGAATTTTCTTATTTTGCTATAATTGACTAGATCTAAAGTAATAGAAAAATTGAATCAGAGAGTAAACATCCTGCAGGAAGTATTAATGTTTTCCCCAAAACTTTTAAAATTAATCCTTCTGGGGTATCCATATGATTAATAGAACACAGAGGAAGCTATAGTGATTTCCCAGGATCTGAGCCACATATCTTTTTCCCTTGGAGATACTCCTCAAAGCTTGGGTTGCAGGACACTTAATCCTATTTTGTTCTGGGATGAATCTGGCCTTGGAAACTATGCAAACTATGCATTTAACAGCGCAGATGTCAGGCGATTACCAACTAATGTACATAACAGAGAAGAGTTTTGTTTCTGTTTATATTTTGCAGAATCATAGAATTCAAGAGCTGGAAGGGACCTCCGTGCTAACTAGTCCAACCAATAAATGCAAGAAAAACCCACTAAACATACCAGACAAATGGTCACCCAGGCATTGCTCGAAGACTTCAAGAAGGGAGAATCTACCCTCTCTTGAGTCCTTTCCACATTTGGACTAATATTTAGAAAGTGTTTCCTGACATCGTTTTTCTTGACTTGTGTTCCCAAAGCTAATTAAGTAAAATTTCTTGAGATCACTTGCATGTCAATGATACATTTGCATTTCACAAGTCTTACATGTAATAAGTATCTAGAAGCCAGATTTAACACATCTTTTCACATAACATCTCTGACCAGATAAAAAGGTCTCAATTAGCAAATATATTTTGAGAAGGTTGAAATCAGAAATATTGCTTACAAATCCAGGGAACACACTTTTTAATTGTTTTTCAGTGATAGCAACATTGTGCTTCCTACCCTACTGGAATTACTGCTAGAAAAATGAATGTGTCCATATCTGAACTCATTATCTTTGCCCCAAATCCCCTCTTTTCCAAATCTCCCCCCCCCCTTTTTTTGTCAAAGGCACCAATCTCCTAAGTTCGTGACTTCAGCCAGGACTAATCATGTTCCTGGATGCCTCCTTCTTTCTCATCTCGTATATGCTATCAGTTGCTAAGTCTTAATGTTTCTACCTTCATAAGGACCCCAGCACCTACTATTCTCTCTAACCATGCAACCACCATCTTAGTTTATACCATCAAGTTCCACCCAAGTTATTCCTCTTTAAATAAATTCTTTTCAATTCACAGAACAAAACAAGCATTTCTATAACACAGTAGAATAAAAAAGATGATGGCCTATGAAACTGCAAATCCACTATATACAACTTGCTATTCCCTCCAAATATACAACAAAGTTACCATGCAAATTTCTTTTTTTTTCCTTTTCTTTCTTTCCTCCCTCCACCTCACACCCTAGAGATGGTTACTTTCAGACACAAGTAGGTATGTGTGTATGTATCTAATATCTACACACACACACACACACACACACACTTCAGTTTATCAGTTCTTTTTCTGGATATAGACAGTGTTTTTCTTCATATGTCTTTTATCTTCATTTGTATGTTTATAATAGTCAAAGTAACTTAGTTGCTCAAAGTTGTTCTTAAAACAGTGTCGCTGTTACTTTATACAGTGTTCTTTTGGTTTGGCTCACTCTACTCTTTGTCATTTTGTGCAAGCCTTTCTAAGATCCTGGAGCTTATAGCACAGTATTATTATTATTTTTCTTTCTTACAGCACAGTAGTATTCCATCACAACCATATACCCCAACATGTTCAATCATTCCCCAGTTGAAGGGCATCCCTACAATTTCTCGTTCTTTGCCACCACAAAGAGAGTTGCTTTAACATCCCATTCACATTCAGAGTTGTAATTACTATTTGTGTATTTCCCTTCATCTTCTTTTTACTTACCTTATCTTCTCTACGCACCCTCCCACCCCCCACTTCATCCACTCTTCCAAGAGTTCCCCCATCCCCTCCCCACACACTGCCATAATCCACACATCCCTCCAAAAATCCCTCCCACTGTCCCACAAGAGCCTTTTTATTCAGCCTCAAGTGTCTGCCCACTCCATTCCATCCCTCATACTGCTCCTAGACATTTTCTTCAAACATAGATCTGGCCATGTGATTCCTCTATGCAATCAGCATCCAGTGATTTCTTGTTGGACAAAATAGAAACTCCTCTGTTTAGCTTTTAAAGCCCTACACAACCTAACTCCAATCAAATTTTTCTAGCTTCATTGGACATTACTTCTGCCATAATCTTTGATCCATCCCAAATTGACCTTCTTTTTGTTCCTCATGCTTGATACTGTCAACCTGAAAGTTTGGTTAAAGGAGGCAAACAGGCTAAGGTGATATATAAATCCATATTGTTTGTTCCCTTAAAGCTAGCTGAATCCATACACGTATGGAGCCAGCTAAAATCTGACTGCCTGAACAAAAGAAGGAGAAGGCTTAAATACATTTTAGAACTATCCCAATTCAGGGTGGCTGTGTCACTTAAATTTATGATCTCCATAAATGTTTAATCATGGTATGAGAAAGGAATTTTTTTAATTGGATAGGTGGTAAATACAATAAAATAAGGGAGTTGACAAAGTGTCATTTGAAATTATGACTCAGGATATCTGTGTTTTCTTTACCATTAACAAGCCATAGCATAGTATATATCCAAAAAGTATTAAGATAAGAAAAAGCCCCATTACTCAAGTTAGTGCGTCAGGTTAAGGGTCTCATCTTTAATGGCTATAAAGTCAGCCCATCTCGCTTTGTTGGCATAGGAAGAGGTATTCTCTGAGTTTAGTCAGAGAACAAAGAAACTGTAAGGTCTAGGATCTTCTGATTGATTATTTCAGGCTCTGGCCCTTATTGAGGTTATTCAATTGATATTAAATGATTATCAATACTCAATCATGCTTTTCCACAATACCTTACCCCTATCTCCAACTGCTAGTGCCCTCCCTCCCAGACTCATAATGAACTACTATGTAAGCTCCCTACAAGAAGAGATCATCTTATTCTCTATACTTGTATTCCCAGGGCCTAGCATGGTGTCTGCCACATAGTAGGCGTTTAATACATTCTTGTTGATTGACTTGGTTGCATAGTGAGTAGAGCATGGGACTTAGAGTCAAATCCAGCCTTGGCAGTTTACTATCTGTGTGGCCTTGGGCAAGCTATTTAACTTCTCTCATTCTACTAATAGGGACAATCTCCCAGGATTGTTGTAAGGATCAAATGAGATAACTAACACATGTAAAGCTTTTTGCAAACCTTAAAGAGCTATATAAATGCTAATTATTCTTTTAAGAACTTTGATCAGTGAAATGACCAGTCATGTCAGGAGAGAGGCTGATTACCCATTCTTCTCACATCTTGGCAGTGAGATGACAGCCTAGAGATGCTGGCTGAGACATGCATTCTCAAATCCGACCAATGTGTGGGCTTGTTCTGATAGGCTATGCTAATTTCTTAAAAAGGAGGGCTTTTGAGGAGTAGAGGGATGTGTGTGTAGAAGGTGGTGGTGGTGAGTAGTGATCATGATGGAAAAGAACATTAATGAATTATTTTAAAAATACATAGGAAAGTGCAGAAGTCAGAAAAGGACACAGTCAAGCAAGACAATTGAAAATCTTTGGAGTTTACTGTGCGATCTTCTCTCCCTCTTCTTTATTTAAATATTTGTATTTGTTGGTGTTAAGTTAAAAAAAACAACTAAAAATGGACTTGGGTTCAAGAACTTTTCAGATTCTGAGGATGTTGTGGATGCCTCAGGTAGGGTTTGGAGTAGGTGACCTCTAATTTCCCTTCTGCCTCAGAGAATCTGATTCCCCAGAGGACATAGCCCTCTGCTTGTGCCATGAGCACCAGTCACAGATACCTACAGAGCCCCATCTTTTTCTGGGAAGCAGTACACATCTGTTACCTCTTATCACACTGAGAGACAGTGTGGTGTGGTGGAAAGAAAATGGAATTTAGAGCCATTTGGGCTCAAATCCCAGCTTGATTTCTTACTACTTGTGTGACCTTGAAAAAGTTATTTTTGTTCTCTGGGACTCTGTTTTCTCATCTGTTAAATGAGAGGGCTGGACAAGACAGTCTCCTCAGTTCTCTTCTACCTCTAAATCCTATGATCAACCCCATGCCAGGAAGACTGTTTAACAATGATCCAGGGGAATGGAAGTTCTTTGAGGGCAGGGACGGATTCTTTTTTTGTCTTTGCATTACCCACTATCTAGTACAATGCTTGGCACACAGTATCCATTTAATAAATGCTTGTTGAGTTGAATTTATATAGGATGTTAAGGTTTACAAAGTGCTTCTGTCACAATAACACTGCAAAGTGTTTAGAACAAATATGTACCCCTGTTTTCCAGAGGAGCATGCAGAGCCTTGGAAGGGCTGAGTGACATCCCTGTGATGAAACAGGAGCCAAGCAAAGCTAACCCTTCTTCTTGTGCTCTTCCTGTTATCCCCTGCTCCTCTGAGAGCTTGGACCCTCAATCATTTCTAATCTATCATCTTCAGTATTTTTATCCATTTACTCCCACCCTACTGCCTACAAACCTAGCCAGGTCTCCACCATCTTTGAAGAAAAAACCCCAAACACTTCACCATGCCTTTCTCTCCAGTTATCATCCAATGTCTTCTCCATTTTCATGGTTAAACTGCCTAAAAAGGGTTGTCTTGAATTCACTGCCTTCATTTCCTTATTTTTTTGTAAACTGTCTTCTGATCTCACCATTTAATGAATCGTCTCTGCAAAGTTACCAATGATCTCTTATCTGTGAAATCTAATGATCTTTCTTAATCCTCCTTAAATCTGATTTCTCCCTCGCTTTTGTTGCTATTGATCACTTTGTCCTCCTGGATTCCCTTTCCACTTTGGTCTTCTCTTTTCTCTTCTCTTCTCTCTTTTTTTTTGGAGGGGAGAAGGCAGGGCAATGGGGTTAAGTGACTTGCCCAAGGTCACATAGCTAGTAAATGTGTCAAGTGTATGAGGCTGGATTTGAACTCAGGTCCTCCTGATTCCAGGGCCAGTGCTCTATTCATTGTGCCACCTAACTGCCCTTCTACTCTCCTTTTTGAAAGAAAATTCTTATAATAGTTAAAGTTCTGAAAAATGAAAGAATCTTTT
>JAQQSW010004041.1:0-14537 GCA_028646575.1 Pseudocheirus occidentalis
TAGACTTTCCTAGACTTTGTCTGGGCTCGTATTTTCTGGGTGTTTAGGGTGGTGGTGTGGGAACTGTGGGACCTTGCTGCTTCTACGCCACCATCTTGGCTCCGCCCCCCCCATTAGCTCTTGAAGATCATCCTGCTTTTGGACAAGTCAAATTACTAGAAAATTTTACCTAACATAAAGCCTGAGTTTATTTATACACATTTACTTCTCTTTCTTAACACTGGGGCCAAGTAGATATCTCCTTTTTGTGACATTCCTTCAGATGTTTGAGTACAGCTGTCATAATCCTGAGTCTTCTCTAAGTTAAATATCACCTATTCCTTCAACCTTCTATGGCATGAAACTCAAGGCTCTTCACCAACTTGGTTGCTCTCCTCTGGTACTCTCTAGCTTATCAACATCCTTCTTAAACAATCATTCCCAGAACTGAATAGAATACATCAAAGTACCCTGACAAAGACAGAGTAGAGTGCGACTGTCAACTCCTTATTCCTTGTTGGGTGATTAATGCCAGAGTAGGCACAGACTATCAGACATGGCAGAGAGTACTTCGGAGGAATGGAGTCAGAAAGAGCAACAGCAATCATTACTTATTACTGAAGTCTTGTACATCTCATGACCTATTTATCACCAACACTCTCTTCTATTTATCTAAAACATTGGTTCTCAACCTTCCTAATGCTGCGACCCTTTAATACTTGTATGTTGGCGTATCTGCATGTGGGTGAACCCTCCTGGAGATGGTTAGAGGAGCAGTGTCTCGGTTCCTAAGACCATTGGAAATATGTGTTTTCTCATGGTCTTAGGCAACCCCTGTGAAAGGGTTGTTCAACCCCCAAAGGGGGTGTGACCCATAGGTTGAGAACCAGTGATCTAAAAGCAACAAAACTTCATGGATGTACCCACAAGGCAAACATTGGCATTTAATAGACCGTGTTATTGCAAGGAGAAGAGACAGAAAGGATATGAGAGTGATGAAGGCAGTGTGGGGCACAGAGTACTGGATCAATCACAGACTTATTTTCTCCAAGCAGATCATTCACATTCAATAAAAGCGGTGGCCCCAAAGAAAGATAACTGCCAGAAGATTTAATATGAACAGATTAGAATGCTTCTCAGGGTAGGAAAAATTTGTTGCCAACTTGGAGGGAAAGCTGAGCCAACAAACACATGGTTGGCAGCAGTGGAAGGATGGGCAACTTTTTGAGATTTGGTGTACAGTTCCGCATTTACTCATTTGTCCAGAACACTTGGAAACATTGGAATCAGTTTGATGAAAATAATGGGGAAATTCGGACGTTACTAATTGAAAAATGAGAACTCTGCTGCATTTTACCAGGATGATAGTTTGTCTCTAAGAAGGCAGCATTTATCTCTATGAAAACTAAGTGCAAGCAAAACTTAGAAAGATGCAGGATTCTTGGCTCAGTAAGAAGGCAGATGAATTTCAGTTTTATACTGATGGCAATCATCTAAAATGCTTTTATGATTTTCTGAAGGCTGTTGGTCAGAAAGCTATGGTACATTCCAGCTACTCAGCACTGATGGAGCCACTTTGATTAGTGATAATGACATGATCCTGGGGAGATGGACTAAACACTTTCATAATGTTTTCAATAGACTGTCATCAACCAATGCTGAAGCCATTGACTGTATACTTCAGATGGAAGTCAATCTGTCTTTAGCTAAATTTCCACATGAAGAAGTTTCAAATGCCATTAGGCTCCTCTTGTGTGGCTCCTGGTGCTGATTCTATACCAGGTGAGATTTACAAGACAGGGAGTCTTCTGCTCATACAGAAGCTGACTGAAATCTGGGTTTTATGAGGTATCTCATTAGAGAGGTCTCTCTCTCTCTTAGTCATTGCCAGCAAGATTCTTATTGGAGTCCTCTTTAGTAAGCTTATCCTTTACCTGGAAGATTGGTCTTCTACCTGAGAGCCAGTCAAATTGCCAGTGTTGCAGCTGCTGTGAATATGCAGACATAATTTCTATGGTTGAATCACAAAATATAAAAATGTCTCTTCCTCAAGGATGAAACCAAGATATTTATTCAGATACCAGAAAGTCAATTCCACCTTGGTAACAAAGAATTTTATACACATCACCAATCCAGGGAGTGCCAACATCCCCAAGTCTTCCCTTCCTTAGGCTTTCCCACAAACAAGCTCCCCAAAGCAAAATTCCTCCCTCTCTCACACTAGCTGCCCTGCCTCAGCTCTGCCTCACTCTTTTTCTGCTTCACCCTTCCTGCTCCATCTGTTCGGCAAGCTCCTCCCACCATGGGCTCCATATGACTCAAGCTGTTGACTGGACCAGAGTGCAAATCAGGTCACATGGACCTGTTAAGGGGCAGGGAAGATCTTCAGAATGGGCCCAGGTAAAGTTGATGTGGTATTTTTGCCCTAGAACTCCAGGAGAAATGCCAGGAGCAGAAAGGAGTACAAAATGTTCATTGATCTGACCAAGGCTTTCAGTACTGTCAGTTGTGACAGCTTGTGGAAGATCATGCAAAATGTGGTTGCTTGGACTTCTTCCATGTTGTTTACCAGATCCATGAAAGAATGCTTGCATAGGTTCTGGACAATGGAATGTGATTTCACACTTTCCTAGTTACTAGAGTGAAGGAATGTGTGCTGTTTAGCATGATGTTTCCAGTGATGATGGGTGCCTTCAAAAAGAAAGAAAATGGCATCAAAGTCAGTTGCCACACTGATGGTAAATTATTTAACTTGGAAAGGCCACAAGCCAAGACTAAAGTGAAGAGAGAATTGGTGTGTGACTTTTTGTTTGTGCACTCAGTGCAGCCTCTGAGTCTGAGACAAGACAGAGCCTGGATTGATTATCTGCTGCTTGTACTAATTTTGACCTGACAATACTAAGAAAACAGAGTTCTCTGCTAGCCAGTACCACATCATCCATACCTGGAAACATTGGTTAAAGCAAATAGAGAAATTCTGAATGCTGTCAACAAGTTAACTTACTATTGGTAATATACTTTCCAGTGAAGTACACCTAGATAATGAAGTTGATTCATGCATTGCCAGAGTTAAGCCTAGTGCTTGGGAGACTCCAATGGAAAATGTGGGAGAGAAGGGGTGTTAGGCTGTCTACCACACTGAAGGTCTACAGAGCCATTGTGCTGACCTCATTGTTGTATGCCTATGAAATCTGGACATTATTTCAGCACCAACCCAGGAAATGGAATCTCTTCCATTTGAATTTGTCTTAGGAAGATTCTGAAGATCACCTGGAAAGAAAAGGTACCAAATGCTGAGTCCTTCTTGAGCTGAACTGCCAAGTATTCAAACTCAGCTGCAGAGAGTGCAACTCTACTGGCCTGAACATATTATTCATTGTTCAAATGCCAAAAGTACATTTACCTAAAAGACTATTTTATAGAATACTCACACTAGGCAAGTGCTCACATGGAGTCAGAAGTGTTACAAGGATGCTCTCATGGTCTCCTGAAAGAACTTTGGGATTGGTTGTGAGATATAGAAGAAACTGGCACAGGACAGCCCAGCATGGCACACCCACATTAAAGAAGATGTTGTTCTCTACGAGCAAAGTAGAATTGCTGTAGTTCAAAAGAGATGTGAGATGTGGAAATTTAGAGACTTCTATATTCCAAATATTCATGCGGATTATTTGTGCCCAACCTGTGTTAGAGCCTTCTGGGATTGTATTGGTTTGACTAGCCACAGCTGGACACACTTTTATTTTGACCCTCACATAGTGATGTCATTTTGGTCCTCTTATGCTCCAAAGCCAGCCACACTTGTCGTAAATTGCAACATTACATGTAGAGTTTTACTGTGTCATCAGAATAAGTATTTAGATTTCTTTGAAATTTTTGAAAACCTTTTAGGGCAGTGGTTTTCAACCTGTGGGTCGCGACCCCTTTGGGGTTGAACAACCCTTTCACTGGGGTCACAGGGGTTACCTAAGACCATCGGAAAACACATTTCCAATGGTCTTAGAAACTCCCTCTATTCTTCTCCAGGCAGGTCTGCCCACATGCAGACACACCCACATACGACTATTAAAGGGCCATGGCATTAGGAAGGTTGAGAACCACTGTTTTTAGGGTCTGTAAAGGTGAAGCATATGAAAATGAACCAAATTGCACCAGGTTGCTGAAACTAAAAAGAGAGAAGAATATTTTTTAAACTGAAAAGTAGGTGTTTGAAAGATCTTGTATAGAAGAACAGCATGAGACTTGTATTGACAAAGATCAGGAAGGAATTTGATAAATTACTTGAGAAAAATGTATATTACAAAGTAGTTGACCACCATATGTACAGAAGACAAGAGTGAGACGTATTAGGAATGAAAATAAGGATTTGCATTTTATGTGAATCAGAATACTTTAGACACTTAGAAACTGGGAGGTAATGCTGTTTTTGTTCATCCTTTGAAAACAAATGGATCAAAATCATTGTGGTTGAAGGTGTTTAATGATCTTGATAAGTTAAAAAGTATATATTCATTTAAGTGCTTAATTAATTATATATTTATTATTAATGATAATAATGTGCTGCAGGACTTACAGAAACATAGGAAAGATAGGGAAGATTGAATGTTAAGAGTGGTGTATCATTTTGAGATGAATATAAATAGCAAAAGTGTTATACATAGTATGAGTTGGAAAAGATGGTAGTCTAGTTCAACCAACCTGTATGTGAATGAGAATCTGAAACTTACAGTACGAATGGTTGTATTTGCCTTCATTAGAAGATCATCAGTGAGGAGTGACCTATTACTTAATAGGGTAGTCCATCCAAATGACCATTTCACTGGACTTTGTAACACATAGAAGGGGATATAAATGACTACATAGTATTTTGAAAAGGTTTGTACACATTAGTAGGTAAAAGATCTGTGTTCCATTCTTCTGCTGCTTGCTAGTTTTGTGAAATTGGACAAGTTATTTAAACTCTCTGGTGTTTCAGGTTTTTGGTGGATAAATATTTTACCTTCTCCATATCTTACATGATTTTTAAGATGATCTGTGAAATGTTTTTATAGTACCTTAACCTTCCTAAAGAAAAGTGCCTAGACCAGATGATCTTTTGAGGTTCCTTCCAACTCTAATATCTGTGATTATAAGAGTATTTAAAAAAAAAAGATCAGATCCTAGGAGACAAAGTATGTAGAGGCATTTGTAGGGAGGGGAAAAGATTATAGATATACAATTTTAGAGCTGGAAATAACATTAGAATTTATCTAGGCCAGGGTTGGGGAACCTGTGACCTCAAGGCCACAGGTGCCCCTCTACATCCTCTGGTGCAGCCCTTTGACTTAATCCAAACTTCATAGAATAAATACCCTTAATCAAAGGATTTGTTCTGTAAAACTTTGACTCATTGAAAAGATTGTTGTGGGGTGGAGCCAAGATGGCAGTGTAGAAGCAGGAAAACTCCATGAACTCCCCCCATAACCACCTCAAATACCTATAAAATATGACTCTAAACAAATTTTAGAGCTACAGAATCCACAAAATGACAGAGAGAAACAAATCTCCCACCCAAGACAGCCCAACAAGTGGAAAGGAAGGGTCCATTGCAGCACACTGGGAATTGAGCCCAGCTCTGCATGACCAGCAGTGGCTAGAGTGGACCTCCTGGAGAGTGGATCACCAGCAGCTGTGGTGGTTTTCAGAAATATCAACCCATAAATGCCAAAGACAAAGTAAAAGGTCAGTGGGATTCTGTTGGAATTGAGGGGGGACTAGGAGCACAGTCTAGGGACTAGGTCCATGTGGCTGCTTCAGGACTCCCGGCTTGTAGGACATGGGAGACCAAGTGACCATTCAGAGGTTAATTGCTTTTGCTTTAACCTGCCTGGATTTGGATCACAGTCTTGGGTGGTGGTCCTGAGCTGTGTGACCAGTGAGCCAGAGCTTGTGGGGGCAGCAGAGAGGGCACCTAACTAATAGCTCCAGGAGCTGTGAAAACTCCAGCGATTTGGGACAAAGCTCTCCTCTCTGGAAGCAGAGTCCTACTGTGGCCAAGAGCTCAAAAGTCAAGTAATTGAGTGGCAACATGAGCAAGCAAAGGAAGTAAAACAAGTGATCAAATCTAAGGTTTGATTTTGGGGACAAAAAGAAAGCATGGAACAGGAAGAAGATTAAAAAAGTCAGAATTCCTGCACCCAAAGCTTCCAATAAAATTATAAATTGGTTACAGGACATGGAGGAATTCAATAAGGACTTTGAAAATCAAGTAAGAGAAATGAAGGAAAAATTGGGAAGAAAAATGAGAATGATGCAAGAAAATCACGAAAAGAGAGCCAACAACTTGACTGAAGAAAATAACACTTTAAAAATAGATTAACTCAAATGGCAAAAGAGACCCAAAAAGCCAATGAGGAGAAGAATGCCTTAAAAAGCTGAATTTGCCAGATGGAAAAGAAATTTCAAAAACTCACTGAAGAGACTCATTCCTTCAGAATTAGATTGGGAGCAAATGGAAGCAAATGACTTTATGAGAAATCATGATGCTATTTAACAGATCCAAACAAATGAAAAAAATAGAAGATATTGTGAAATATCTTATTGGAAAAACCACTGACTTGGAAAATAGATCCAGGAGAGATAATTTAAAAATTATTGGACTACCTGAAAGTCACAATCAAAAAAAGAACCTAGAAATCATCCTTCAAGAAATTCTCAAGGAAAATTGCACTGATATTTTAGAACCAGAGGGCAAAATAAAGGTCAAAAGAATTCACCAATCACCTGGTGAAAAAGATCCCCAAAAGAAAACTTCTAGGAATATTATAGCCAGGTTCTGGAGTTTCCAGATCAAGGAGAAAGTATTACAAGCAGCCAAGAAGAAACAATTTGAATATTGTGGAAACACAATCAGGATAACACAAGATCTAGCAACTACTACATAAAAGGATTAAAGGGCTTGGAATATGATATTCTGGAAGTCAAAGGAGCTAAGATTAAAACCAAGAATCACCAGTGTAGCAAAACTGAGTATAATGTTTCAGGGGAAAATACGTCAGTGAAAAAGAGAACAACCAGAGTTGAATAGAAAATTTGATATTCAAATACAAGAGGCAAGAGAAGCACGAGAAGGTAAACAGGGAAAAGAAATCATAAGGAACTTATCAAAGTTGAATCATTTACATACCTACATGGAAAAACAATAATTGTAACTTATGAAACTTTTCTCAGTATGAGGATAGTTGAAGGGAGTATAAATATGTATTTATACATGTGTGTGTATACATACATATATATGCCTATATAAGAGGCTATATGTGTGCATGAAAAAAAGGTCACATCCAAGAACCTTGAAGGCCGCCTGTGACCTCAAGGCCAGAGGTTTCCCACCCCTGATCTAGGCTAACACTTCATTTTACAGTCAGTGAAATTGAGGCACAGGGATTTGCAGTTGACATTTTCAGAACCATTTGGATCACCACTTGATCTTTATAGTGAAAAAAATTATATTCACTAATGAATAAAAAGAGACACCAAGTGGATTACTTTTCCTTAGTTCTATTTGAATACTTCCACTCCTAAATTGTCTTTTAATGTAGACTTGTGACCTATATTAGTTTAAATGGTGGTAAATGTGCAGATATTAAGATGTAGTTGACAAACCAGATGGGGATTACCATCAGGGTCATCTGTGTCAACATTTCTGAAGGATTTCTGTTGGATAAAATTATGGAACTGGAACAATAAGCTTTATAAACAGGTTCTAATTATAAAGTATTGATTTTTAAATGCATACTAGCTCCAAGATACATGCTGATGAAAATATTCACCTTAGAAAGTTATGTATATGTGTCTGTATATATGTTTATACAGGTATACATATTTATTTAATTCAAGCATTTTGCTTGCTTTTGTTCAAAACCATTTAATAGGGTTTCTAATGGTCTTTAGCATATTCTTAATATCTTTAATAGTAGCAAGTCTTTGATTTTTAAGTGCAGACTGGGTTTTTGGAAATTATTCAGAGCTATCAATCAGATGCCAGTCAGTCAGTAGACATTTATTAAGTGCTTACTTGGTGCCAGGCACTGTGCTAAAGTATTAGAAATACAAAGAAAGACAAAAAGACAGTCCCTTCCTCAAGGTACCAACATTCTAATGTGAGAGAAAATATACAAAGAATTATACACATGGTTATGTCTCAGAGGAAAGGCACTGGATTGGAGGGAAGTCTTCCTGCAGAAGGTTGATTTGAGCTGAGTCTTGAAGGAAGAGAGGGAAGCCAGGAGCCTGAATTTAGGAGATAGAACATTCCAGGCATAGGGAACAGCCAGTGCAAAGGCTAGAAATCAGAATGTTGTGGCAGGGGACAGCAAGAGACCAGTGACACTGGATCACAGAGTACATGAGGATGAGTAAAGTATAAGAGAATTGGAAAGGTAGGAGAGTTCCTATAAAGGGTTTTGAATACCACATAGAGAATTTTATATTTGAATCTGATAAGGAAGCACTGGAATTGAATGAATGGGGAAGTGAGTAATATGATGAGATTTGTACTTTAAGAAGATTAATTTGACAGGTAAGCATAGAATGGTTTGGAGTGGGGAGAGAATTGATGGAGGGAGACCAACCAGAAGGCTATTGTAGTAGTTTAAACTTGAGGTGATTGTGGCCTACACCAGGGTGATTGATGTACCAGAGAAGAGGTATAAGAATAAATGAGAGCTATGAAGGTAGAAATAACAGAAATTCATGACTGAATGGATTTAGGTTCGTGAGAGTGAGGACTTGAGAATTACCCCAGGTTGTAAGTCTTAGTTGATCAGGAGGGTGTTGGTGCCCTCCACTGTTGATAGATGGATTTGGAAAGGGGAAGGTTTTGCATGTGTTAAGCTTAAGATGTCAAGAGGACATCTAGTTTGAGGTGCATCATACGTGAGTCTGCAAATTAAGAGAGAGGTTAAGGCTAGATCTGAGAATCCTCAGTATAGAGATTATAATTGAATCTGTGGAAGCTTATGAGATCACTAAGTAAAATAACATAGAGGGAGAAGAGAAGAAGGACCAGAACTGGGCCCTAGGAACCATAAAAATGAAGAGGTACCCAAAGAGTGTTAGGGCTGCCTGAGACCCCAAAATACCAACATGCCAGGTCCTGTGGAAAGAATTCCACTCAAGTCTTCTCAGCCAAAGAAAAAGTAAAGTTTATTGAAAGTTCAAGTTCACCATATGAGGTAGACTCTTAAGGAGCTAGTCTATGCCAAGCTATTCTATGGCGCTCTCACACAGAGCAAGTCTGTACTAAGCTATCCTAACACTCTTAGTGTTCATGACCTGGACAAAGATCCAGCAAAGAAGAATGAGCAGTGGTTAAATAAGTAGGAGAACCAGGGGAGAAGAGCATAGAGAAGATGTTATCAGGGAGAAGAAGGTGATTGACAGTGAAAAAAGTTGCAGAGGTTGAAAAAAAAGGATGAGAATTGAAAAATAGGCTATTAGATTCAGCAATTAAGAGATCTTTGCAACTTCAGGGGGAAGAGTTTCAGTTGAATAATGAACTCAGAAGCTAAAGCATACAGAATTAAAAAGAGAGGGGACAGCAAGTGGAGCCACTGTTTTCAGATAGTCTCCTCAGGAACTAGTGGGAATGCTCAGTTCAAGTGGGAATTTTTTTGAGGATGGAGAAAGCATGGGCATATTTGTAGGCAGGAGGGAAGCAGCTGGAGATTGAAGATAAGAAATAAGAAAGTTGGGATGATAATGAGAGCAGTCTGAAAATGACAGTTGTACTGAGCAGTGACTTCAGAGTAATAATATGATTTTCCTGAGGAATTCATAAGTAATTCATAATTCAACTCTAAAGACAATTTTTAAAAAGTTTTCAGTAGTGGCAATCTTGTTGGGAATAAGTGTATTGTTCGTTACTTGAGGTTACTACTTTAAAGATAATATTTATTTGTATGTCAGTTTTCCTTATGTTCTTAAAAAAATTCAGCTAGTTATTTTTAAAAATTCCTTTTCTTTTCTTTTTCTTGAAACTTTTGTTTATTTTTAGTTTACATCATTCATTTCCATGAGATTTTGGTTTACAAATTTTCTTCCCATCTTTCCCCTACCCACCACTCCAAAACAGTGATCCCACTGTATACCCCCTCCCCTAATCTGCTCTCTCCTAAATCCTTCCACATCACCCCTCTCAATTTCTGGTAGGGCAAGGTGGATCTCCCTACCCCAGTATCTATATATTTCCATCCTTCCTATTCCACCCTCCACTTGTTCTGTTCTCTACTTTGTCCCTGTCCCTTTACAGAAGTATGTGCTTCTAACAACCCTCCCCCCAACCTGCCCTCCCCTCTCTCCTCCTCCCTCTCATTCCCTTCCTCCCCACTCTCCTGTAGGCCAAGATACCCAATTTAGAGTGTGTCATTCCTTCCCTAAGCCAACTTCAATGAGAGTAAGATTGACCCATTCCCTTTTGCCTTCTTCCCCTCCATTGTACCAGTTATCCCTTGCCTCTTGTATATGAGAGGATTAACCCCGTTCTGTCTCTCCCTGTCTCCTCTCATGCTATTTCTCTCCCACCTCTTAATTTTACCTTTTAAAATATTATCCCATCCCATTTAATTGATCCTGTGCCCTCTGTCTTTGTACACATATATACACACACTCACATATGTATTCATACACATATATACCCTCCTATATAGACATGTGTATGTATACATATATATACATACATATATGTATATATACACACATTTATATTCCCTTCAACTATCCTCATACTGAGAAGTTTTGCAAGTTACAATTATCGTTTTTCCATGTTAGCATGTAAATAGTTCAACTTTGATAAGTTCCTTATAATTTCTTTCCCATGTTTACCTTCTCATACTTGCTGTATTTGAATGTCATATTTTCTATTCAGTTTTGTTTTTTTCATCAAGAATGCTTGGAAGTCTTCCACCTCATTGAATGACCATATTTTTCCTGAAACATTATACTCAGTTTTGCTGGGTAGGTGATTTTTGGTTTTCATCCTAGTTCCCTCGATCTCTGGAATATCATATTCCAGACCCTTCTATCCCTTAATGTAGAAGCTGCCAGATCCTGGGTTATCCTGATTGTGTTTCCACAGTATTTGAATTGTTTCTTTTTGGCAGCTTGTAATAGTTTTTTCTTGGTCCGGGAATTCCAGAATCTGGCTATAACATTCCTAGGAGTTTTCTTTTGGGGATCTTTTTCAAAAGGTGATCAGTGAATTCTTTCAAGTTATACTTTGTCCTCTGATTCTAAAATATCAGTGCAATTTTCCTTGAGAATTTCTTGAAGGATGGGTTCTTTTTTTGATCATGACTTTCAGGTAGTTCAGTAATTTTTAAATTGTTTCTCTCCTGGATCTGTTTTCCAGGTCAGTGGTTTTTTTCAAGCAGATATTTCACATTGCCTTCTATTTTTTTCATTTGTTTGGATCTGTTTAATAGTATCTTGATTTCTCACAAAGTTATTTGCTTCCATTTGCTCCACTCTAATTCTGAAGGAATTATTGTCTTCAGAAAGCTTTTGACATTCTTTTTCCATTTGGGAAATTCGACTTTTTAAGGCATTCTTCTCCTCATTGGCTTTTTGGTCCCTTTTTGCCGTTTTGAGTTAATCTATTTTTTAAGGTGCTATTTTCTTCAGTCAGGTTGTTGACTCTCTTTTCATGAATTTTTTTTGCATTGTCCTCATTTCTCTGCCCAGTTTTTCCTCCACTTCTCTTAGTAGATTTTCAAAGTGCTTCTTGAACTCCTCCATGGCCTATAATCAGTTCATATTTTTCTTGGAAGCTTTTGGTGTGGGAGTTCTGACTGTATTGTCTTCCTCCCATTCCATATTTTGATCCTTTTTGTCCCCAAAAAAGGAATCCAAAGTTGGATTGCTGTGCCTCCTTTACCTGCTCATGTTGCCGGTCAATTACTTGAGTTTTGGGTTCAGTAGCCCTGTGCTTTCAGAGGGGTAAGCTCTGTCCGGAATTGCTGGGGTTTTTGCAGCTGCCAGAGCTGTTAGGAGACCACCGTCTCTGCACCCCCCACCAGCTTTGGCTCACTGAAAATGCACCTCAGGACCACCACCCAAGACCGTGATCCCAATCCAGGCAGCTCAAAGCAAGGGCACTTAGCCTCTGTATGGTTGCTTGGCCCCCCTGCAATCTGCAGGCCAAGAGCTCTGAAGCAGCCATTTGGAGGCAACTACAGGGCCAGCACTTCAGCTGCTTCTAGCCCTGGGGCAGTCGGCTGGACCCTGTCCCCTGAATTTAGCCAAGTTCCACTGACCTTTCACTTAGTCCTTGTTTCTTATGGATTGGTAATTCTGGAAAACACCACAGGTGCCAGTGATTTGCTCTCCTGAAAGCTCCAGCTGCAGCGCACCCCTGAGTGTCTGCCTGCCAGGCTGCCTTCAGCAGGAGATGTGTTTTTCTGTACTTCTGGATTCTGGAGCTCTAAAATTTGTTTAGAGTCATATTTTATACATATTTAAGGTGGTTATGGGTGGAGCTGCGGAGTTGTGCTGCTTCTACGCTGTCTTGACTCTGCCTCTTCAACTAGCTATTTTATAGTTATTTTGTTTTTGTGACAGTCACCAGTGTATTTGAACTATTATTACAACCCCCTTTTGGGGGAAAAGATAATTCCAGTAAAGGAAATCTAGTTTAATTTAGAAAACTGCTCTGAGGAGACAGGTAAGAAGTAGATGATATTGGGTGCATCCCAGATAGGTGGTAAAGGGAGGTAGTGGATGCAATTTATATTGACTTAAATAGGATCATAGATAAAGAATTGGAAGGAACCTTTAAAATTATCTATTTCAACCTTATTTTACAGGTTAAGAAGCTGCCACCTAGAGGTAGTAAGTTGCAGAGTCAGTATTTGAACTCAGAGCTTCTGACCTGAAATCCATTGGTTTTTTTGTTTGTTTGGATTTTTACTATATCATGCTGACTTCAAAGAATCTTTGAAGAGGCTGGCGTCTCCTCAAAGAATATTTGAAAGATAAATTAAAACAAATTAAGTTACTCTGTGATGAATGGGAATGTTTACTAATGAGTAGGAAACTGGCTTTGAGAAGGAAATGAAGAATAGGAATACATCAGCACTTTTATGGATGGGTAAATGTAAAAACTAGGATTCTTTAAGAACTGATCCTGGAACTGGTCTTATCATTTTTATAGATGGTCTAAAAGAGAAGGGGGAGATACAGTTTTGTAGGTAGTAAAATTTTAAGTACAAAGGCATAAATTGTAGGAGATTGCATAAAATGGGCATAAAAATGGTAGATTAGCTTCAGATAATCATTTATAGAATGACAGTTACCAGTCTATCACAAGCCATAAAAGGAAACCAGAAGTCATTAATAAAAACATATAAACTAAGGTGAGGAACCTTAGAATCATTAGTTGTTATCTAGCAGTAAACTCAGTTTGGGGAGAGTTGTCACAAAAGGACCTCCCTTACTGTTGTTGGTGGAAATAGTCTTGCATATTTCAAATAACTTTGTGATTAGTTTAAAAGCTAATAATGATCCAGGCTTAGTTCCAATTATTTTTTCTTTTTTTGTTTTGTTTTTTTAATTAAATTTTTTTATTTTCTTGTTTACATCGTTCCTTTCCACAAGATTTTGAGTTACAAAATTTCTCCCCGTCTTTCCCCTACCCCCAACCCCAAAACAGGGATCCCAATGTAAAGCCCCTCCCCCAATCTGCTCTCTTTTATGCCCTCCTCCAGTGCCACTTTAACTTTCTGGTAGGGCTGGAAGGGTCTCCCTACCCCAGTCCCTGTTTAGCTTAATTCCCAGTTGCATGAAGTTAATAATAATAATAACCATTATTATTATTATATATATGTTTTGTTTTTTAACATTTGATTGTAGAGCTTTAAATTCTAGAATGTTTTGGTTCCTCCCTTGTTACCCACCCCCACTAGAAGGATAAGCAATTCAATACAGGCTGTACATGTGGAATTATGCAGGACATCTCCACAGTGGACCTGTTGTGAGAGGCTGTTTTTATGTCCCTCCTTCCTATCCTGCCCCCTTCCCCTTGTTCTAATCTCTTCTCTGTTCCTGTCCCTTTACCAAAGTGTGTGCTTCCAGCAACCCTCCCCTAGACCCTGCCCTCCCCTCCATCATCCTGCCTCTCATCTCCATACCCCCTACTCTCCTGTGTGGCATGATACCCAGTTTAGAGTTTATGTTTTTCCTTCCCTAAACCAAATTCAATGAAAGTAAATGAAGGTAAAGTTGTAACAGTTATCCCTTGCCTCTTCTATATGGGATGATTAACCCCATTTTGTCTCTCCCTGTCTCCTCTCATTCTAATCCTCTCCCACCTCAGAATTTCACCTTTTAAGGTATCGTCCCTTTGTATTCAATTGATCCTGTATCCTCTATGAACACATATACACACATGCTCAGATATGTATTCATATGCATATAATACTATAGACATATGTGTAGGTATACATATATATACATATATATGTATGTACACACACACACACACCTTTACCTTTGTATTCCCTTCACCTATTCTCATACTAAGAAAA